>WOVY01003397.1:550000-693287 GCA_013436015.1 Rhipicephalus annulatus
ACGAGGATACGTACTAGGTATGTTAAAAACATATCTATGGATGAGCTTGAAACGGCTTCATCACTGAACTTAATCCATTCATTGATAGCTCATGGGAAAAAGCTATACTGAAAAAAATCGGTGGAAACAGCAGGTCCACGAATAAACATTGAATGGTGATGTCTAAAAGTTTCAGTACGACAAATATCGAAATATTCAGCATACCTTATATGAACATGGTCATTAATAATGAGGTTAAGATACTTTAATCTTTCGTGTATAGTCCTACCTTGAATCGTGGGTAGCTACGCTTGTACACACAGTTAAGATGGGGAATCATCCACCGATATTTATTGAATATAAACCGGACTGCTAAACGCTGAATTTTTCCAAGTTTTGATATGTTTGTAACCGTGAATGGATCACAGACAATTTTCCGTATTATGTTATTGGTCTAATAAGCTCTTTGTAAGCTAAACATTTAGTTTTTTTGTCTCGCAAACGGCAAATGGCTCCTAAGACTCCATAGGACCCTAGTGGCTTTTGCGCACACATAATCAATGTGTTGATTACAGCGAATATTACTTGTAAAATTCAAACCAAGGTACTTATGTTGTTCAACTCTTTTTAGTCCATGAATCAACATAATAAGTATAATTTAATAGTTTTTCTTCCTAGTAACTGTCATAACTGCAGTTTTTAGGGAGTTCAGCATCATTTGCCAGTATGACAATATAGGCGAAAAAACTATGATGAATGGAGTCGAATTCGAATATTGCAAACCTCAAAAAAGTAGGAATTAAACGCAAAACTTTGTTACCCGATCTTATGTAACATAACTCCTTCATAGCGAAATCGGCACTGGAGGTACCGAACTCGACGATTTCCAGGCCTCTTGCACGCTGAGCCATGCAACGTTGCTCCGATGAGTTCTGTTGCTTTCCTTTTTCTTCCAGCGTGCGTGTAAAAATGCGAATGGGCATGTAACGCAGGGACATAGTTGAAGGCGTAAGGTTACTGCCTACTATATCTAACTCCACTATGTGGGGTTTAACGTCCCAATACCACCTTATGATTATGAGAGACGCCGTAGTGGAGGGCTCCGGAAATTTCGACCACCTGGGGTTCTTTAACGTGCACCCAAATCTGAGCACACGGGCATACAGCGTTTCCGCCTCCACCAAAAATGCAGCCTCCGTGCCCAGGATTCATTCCCGCTACCTGCGGGTCAGCAGATGAGAACCTTAGCCACAAGACCACCACGGCGGGGCTGGGCTCGGAGGGAGTACACGTATACTAGTCTATCGTGACATCGGCCCCTTCGATGTAGTGGCATGCTTGTGTGTGTTTCAAAAGCACCGTTTCAAAAAAAGCTCAAGAAATTCGGCAGCAATGTGCAGCTTTATTGAAAGTGTAAAGACATATAAAGCGTAATCTTTCAAGAAAAATCTCAGAAACAGAGGCAATAAACTTCACGCTAATATTGAAAACCACATTCACAACGCAGTTCAGGTCGAAGCAAGCATTTGCAGCAGTATAAAGTATGATGTGTTTGCTGCCGCTACCGTGGCTGCAAAAGAAATCCCGAAAACACCACAGTGCATTCTTCAACCATTAAAAAAGTACCTCTTCCATCATACGTCCTGTGAAACAAATCATATATGTCTTCCAGGATATCTACTTTATAAAAAAGTCGCAGCGTTGCTGCAAAGATGAACCAATGAACGCGATAGCAACAAATTGGAAGGTCATGTGCAGAATGGCAAGCAGATTGAAACGTGCCCCACATTTCTCACGCACAAATAAAGCACGAAACGAATTCCCAGGTACAGATGAACGCGAATAAGCGTCTCAGTTGTTACATCGCTGTGCCTGAAAAGCGCGCTCCTTTCGCAAACGGAGGCTGTGCAACGATTGCAGTGACCTTTGTGCGCCCCATAACTACAACAAAATCGTTCCACTGCAAGCCCAACGTCAGCCAAGATGTATGAAGCTCCCCACCAGGAGATAAGGGCGCACGAAAGATTCTCCACTCCCCTCTTCTCCGTGGGCCAAAGTACGCGTCAGAGATGAGAGCCGCCGCGCGCTCATTGCGCCATCTTGCTAATAATGCTGAGAACACCATAGTTCCCACACGGCCGGGCTAGACTGCACCTGCGCGCGCTTCTTTCTTTACGGCCTTCTCATTTGTCGCGAATAGAATGGGAGAGTTTCTGAGTATGGCCACTCGTCGGCGGTAGGGGCGCAGCGACCGTGACCTTGCATCTTCTGCGCCGCGCACACGGCACAAGGGAGTTTGTCGATGTGAAAATGTCGTAGGGGGGTTCTTGACAAAGAGAGGGAGTATTAAAGAAATCAGGGATAGAGGGAGGATTTTATACCAAAAAAAAACTATTACCAGACGACTTGACGTTTATGTAGGTATGTACGTGCTCGTAGATAATAAAAGCCGAAACTCATTGAAAATGCAGAAGAATCTGCTAATGAGAGTAATTAAGGAGGCATAAAGGACTGACACTGATTAGAGAGAAAGATAAACAATGCTGCACCTGTTCTGCAAGCAGAGGGCACTAAATACCTTTGGCCCTTGGTCTCGTCGGACAACGACGTCGCAATTAAGAGACGTCGCTCACAGAATTGCGAGCGCACGTTCTCTTTGCTAGCTATTTTCTGTTTTTCTTTATTTTTCTAAACACAATTGGAGTGGTTTTTATGGCTGATAGCTGCTGTCTACAGCATGACAACTTTACTTTTTTAAACACGTACGTGTGTTGAATATCTAACGGCTAAAAAAACTGCGCATAGAGAGAAAGGAAGTAAAAAAATTGAACCCTTGCTGCTCAATAACGCCTTCGGAAGGAACGCACAGAGAGTGGTGGTGTGCATTGTCAAGGTGTTAACACCACCCGGAAACGTCGATTCCGGAGACCCCAAGCCCTTTTGCATTTCTTTGTACTGCAAGTCACGTCCACGGAGAATACAAAAAACGGAGCTGCTTACTCTAGCAAGCCGCTTGCCCCGGAACTAAAAATCTAGTGCTAATCAGTTCTGCGCTATCCTTCGAGTTCGTAGAACATGTTTAGAAATAGAAATTAACAATATTGATATTTTTCGGCAAGTAAGCTGCTTTTTTTTCTGTAGAATCTGTGTGAATCGTGGCTTATTGCTACAAGCACGTTGTTTTCAATTGCCTTTTATCTCTAGTGTTGCTTGCTTTACTCTTGGATTTATCCACCACGGCTGCATTTCATTCGGCGCTTTGTCAGTGTTCAGTAGGCAGTGATTTCTAGAGTCGAGAAGGCAGTCTGACATCCTTCAGTACGGCATTACGCATACGGATATATATCAGCTGCGTGAAGATGAATTGCTGTGTTCCGTCGTGGCCGCTTGATCGCCGTGTTTCCGTATTGCAAGTCCCGTTCGGGGAAAACACCCGGTGTTTCTACTCACCAATTCCCAAACAATACTGAGCTGTGTGCCAAGTGTCAAGAATATTGTGAGAGACAACCACATCATGAACGACAAGTCTGCATCCAGAGTCGTTTGCAGCAGACGCTTGCGCGATGAAGACTATGTGCCTGCTTTCCAAATCAGAAAACTTATTCCTGACTCCGCGCTTACTCTTTTCAAGAACTATCCTTCCTACATGATTTCAAGTGCATAGAAGCCTCGCAAAAATCCTGCTTCACGAGATTCGCCCCTACGTCAAACATCAAGGAAGCGAAAAGCAGAAACCAATAAAACAGATCTGGATGTTGCAACTTCAGAAGATGCTTTCACTGAACAAGAATCAGTAAATGTTTGCACGCAAACAATAAACAGTGACGCTCATCTGGCGGATCGATACCAGATTATGATCAGACGATTGCGCTCTCTAAGGTCGCAACATCGTTCAAAATGCGAAAAAATGCAGCGATTGCTGAACGAAAAGTAGAAGTCTCCCAATATTATCGCAAAAGCAAGCACCACACATGCGTTAAGAAAATCACAGCAGATGCACAGAAAGGATAAAAACGACCGTGTTTCTTTTGCATCAAATATAATGTGATGGAAGAAAGCATCCATCGTACCCAGACGAACTTGTAAGGGAAGGGGGATATGGTGCTTTCTGTCACAAAGAAGCTACGATAATGCGAGAATTTCGGGGCTTGTAACACTACCGGCAAAGTGCACTCTTCAGAGGTATATAGGTTCAAGCTTAGCATCATCAGGTATGAGCAATGTCATAAACCATTTGTGCGTCTTCGACGAATAACCAACTTGTTTTTGAACGCGCGGTGTGGGGAGAAGCGCGCCCAAACTCATTTGCTGACGTTGCGCGCGCTGTACGGAGTGGCGGAAGAAGGAAGGGCCGCAGTGCCCCCCTCAAAGGAGTGGCGAGAAGCATGTACTACATTCGATGCGAAGGCCGTAAGAAGCGAGCGAGCAGGCGCAGTCTAGCCTGGCCATGCTTCCCCTCTAAGATGTCCACCAACAGTGCTGTGGTAAATATAAATAGCTTGCCGTTTGAACGTTGGAAGGGGTACCTCTCGGTGGCTCAGTGGTTAACGCCTCGTATTCACGATGCGGAGGTCCCACGTTCGATTCCGCGAGCCGGAGTCTTTCAACGTGATAGCGTTAGAGAGCTCCGTCGCAGGAATTCCACCGTCGGCGTCGGCACCAATGGTTGTGAGCGAAAAAATCGTTCATGAGCGAAAAACTGAGAAAGAAGTGAATAAAATAAAGAAGAAAGCTTTCTGTTCCGTTGAGGATCGTTCGCGTGGCACGCAGGCGCCATACCATAAAGGTACGATGTAACTTGCTACTGCTTCAGAAATAAAAAAAAACTGCATAGATGCCATGTATTGGAAGGAGTTCTCTCAATGCGTTTTGTTCGACAGGTGTCACGACGAAAACAAGCCCATTCGGCGATTTGTAGGCGCATTTGGAGGCCATTAAATTACGTCGAAAAAGGCCGGAATAGTGCAGACAACGCCGCTGAAAACACCCAGAAACTTTCAAACAGCTCTAAAAATGGACATGTCCATCTAGCGGAAGACATATCATGAATGGAGGAAGGAAACAACTTAGCAGAGGCCCTGACGTCACTCGCTGTGAACCCGTGGTGAAGCCGGAAGTGAGCCATATTGGGTGGGCAAATTCTCTTCTCTTAATTGTTTAAATCCGAATGTAAAGCGGAAGGCGTGACTCTCTATACGGCTTGGAAAGCACGTCGGCTGCGCAGTGCGCGTTTCGTGACGATTCGAAAGCAACATAACGGGGCTCAACTCTCTGGGCCAGCAAGACATCTTCGCGAAATCATTTCGTCCGTGTATTAAAAGCGAGTAACAGCTCGCCGACAACGAAGCAAGTACGAGAGAACGAGCGCTAGATGCACTGTGAAAACACTCGCTAGATGCAACGGCGAGTGTTTTCACATCATTATTTAGCAATGGTACAGACAACAGGATCGGTCGGGCGCCTTCTTCTACAATTGCATTCCGCCATGCCGCAGACGTGGCGCCCGGCCACTGTGCCCGTGTACCACGTGAAACTCACCGACGTCAGCATTCTGCGACCATGGTGACTTTGAGCACGGTGCAAGTGACACTTGAACGAGGTTGCTCTAACGCTGAGATTACAATGTTAGGTGCTGGTATAACAAGAGAAACAAAAAGTTGTTTTAATACGCACATGCAAGTTGTTACTGTATACATACCGAACACGAAACTACGTATGTGCACATGGTCCTCATTGCATCTGGCTTGGCACAACAGTTTCGTCCGTTGCCACAAGCAGGAGCACTGCACAACTGTCACTGACCTGCAAGGCGTTCGCCGTCGTTCCGCTTCGTCGTGGTGCTCAACGCAATTTCGCTGAACACTTTAATTTCTTCATCCGCGTCATCCGCCGCCCGACACATGGATATGCGTTTGTTTTATGCAGTGTTGGGGCCCCGTAGTCGACAAAAGGTCTGTAAACGTTGCTAGGAGTACAGTAACTGCCAGGAGAACACTGCGTATCCAGTAACGCGGCGCAGAGCACGGATATTGTCCGTCACGGCTCAGCAAGAGATCTGCGGAGCCACACATGCCACCGCCAGCCGCGGACGCTCACTGCTAGACCAGCTGCACATCGCAACAATAACCATAGCAACGCCGCCAATGTGGCTAGTGAATATGGCCACCATGATGTCATTTCCTCCACACTTTTCACGGAGCGCGCCGGCAGGGCACGTCCGCTCCTATCTTTCCTTCTTCTGCATGATATCGTGACTTTCCAGAGGCGTTGATCAAGCAAAGAGCAAACGCTTGATAATGTGCTGCCGTCTGTGAGGCATTTTGAGACTCTTTATGACCGCCATGGCCAGAACGCGGCGTATATCTTGGATGTCATGTGACTGACTGTTGCTTTAGATCAAAAACCTGTATATACTTAATGGTCGAAGGGCGCACTAGGCACCGGGTTTCGCCATCACGTTCACTCCTGAAGGCGAAGCTTAAGGTTCCCCATTTTTTTCTGGATTTTTTTCCCTTGCATTTTTATATATACATATAGATACGTAGACATATACAGTGCATGACACTGACGCCGACGTCGATGCCCACGCCGACGCCAGCGGCGAAATCCAGCCGAGGGTGTCCATATTATTGCTATCGCAATAAAAATTAATGTTAACACATAGCTTCACACCGTGCAATATGGACACATAGTGGCCTCACTCGTACGTCGTACCTTATACTTTATAGACAAATATTGGAAAGTATTGGCTATAAAACTAGTGAACCATACGTGGAGCCATTAATATCAAACCCCGAATGCGTGAAGTGAAACGTGTCTATTCGCAACCTCCATTTTAGCAAAGTATCATCATCATCATCATCATCAGCCTGACTACGTCCACTGCAGGACAAAGGTCTCTCCCGAATTGCGCCAGTTAACCCAATCCTGTGCTTGCTGCTGCCAATTTATACCCGCAAACTTCTTAATCTCATCTGCCCACCTAACCTTCTGTCTCCCCCTAACCCGCTTCCCTTCTCTGGGAATAGAGTTAGTTACCCTTAACGACCAGCGGTTATCCTGTCTACGCGCTACATGCCCGGCCCATGTCCATTTCTTCTTCTTGATTTCAGCAATGATATCCTTAACCCCCATTTGTTCCCTAATCCACTCTGCTCTCTTCTTGTCTCTTGAGGTTACACCTACCATTTTTCTTTCCATTGCTCGCTGCATCGTCCTCAATTTAAGCTGAACCCTCTTTGTAAGTCTCCAGTCTTCCTATACGTTGGCAAAATATAGGAAGTGTAATTACCCTTACTATCAATCCCTGCATCAACGTTGGTTAAACTGTCACCTGTGATATGAAGGTGAATTAGGTTTCTTCCTTATTTTGTTATATATACATATAAAGGCAGCATTTCACTTACTCCTGGCTGCATGCTTTGTTTACTCAGTAGCAGTCGCGCGTTTACACATCATAGTATTCGCAGTACATAGAACCACGCCACTCATGCTTCTTTCCGCCAAAAGCTCTTGCGAAATCAGCGCGGGAGTACCCTGCCATTTAATTAAAGGTGGCTCAGCTAAGCACAAACATAATCGGAAAAGCAAACAGTCAGATCAACAGACACAAAGTTACGGGCAGATAACCCTTACGCGAGCGCTCGGGCGTGGACGCCCGCGTATAGTTGTTGTTCCATTGCAGAACCATATTGTATATAAAGCAAATGTGGCGCGGAAGAAATACAAGACGACAAAGCGTACGTTCGTAAAACGGCACCCCTCACGCTTGCACAAATGCGACAGCGGGACGCTCGGCGGTGGCAAGGGATATGTGCGCGACAAAGCACCGGTGACTGGCAAAAATAAATATCGGATTTCGCCCCAGCTGTTTGTCGGAGGAAGAAGCGGACTTGCCAGAGCAAGCGCGCTGTGGCGTTTAATAACGGTGGTCTCTTATTTATTTATATATTGATCAGGATCTATAAGCTGACTGTCCTTTTCAATTTTCAAACGGACGACGACCGCGCTTCTGGTGAGTGATACCCAACCTCGAAGATCCTCTTCTTTTTGCGGGGAGTTGATGCGCTCCCAGAGTCACCGACGTGTGAGCCCCCCCCCCCCCCCCGCCTTTTCTCCACCTGTATTTCTCGAGTCGGATCGGGTCGAGGGATCGTCCACTGTGTGTCGCTGACGTTGCGAGCACGGTGCGCCACACCCGAGCGATCGCGCAGCTTTGGCTGAGGCATTAATGCCATTGTCGCCTTATCGCCCGTGTCGCGTCCGTCCGCGCAGCCAGCGTCGGTACGTCGTCACTCAGGCTGCTCGCCACGAGCGCCGCGTCGGAGAATCCCCCGGTGAAAGCGCAGCCTCTCTCGTCGTCCACCATTTCTGCCGTAGGGGTTTCTTCTTCGTCCTTTTTTTTTTCTCTGTTCTTTTTGTACCGCGTTTGTTTGCCCTCGTCGTTCTTGATCCGCAGCAGCAGCTGGTGGAAGTGCGCCGTGACACTCGAGAGTGTTTATTGTTCGTTCAAGAGCTGGCGGTCAACGGCCCCCAGCGGGCATAAACTGGCATGATCTCTTTGTTTATGGCAACGTCTTGCGTCTCCCTCAGGTGCGCGGGGGTGTGTGAGTTCACGCCACACGCCTGCACGCGACGGCGTATACTCTATGGTATCGCCTCAGCCGCGCGTGCGTTCATGCGTGTGTGTTTGTGTGCGTGCGTGCGCGTGTGTGAGAGAGCTAGATCCTTCGACTTAAGTTTTGCCACCACGTCCGCGCTACTCCTATGTAAACTACTAGCTACCATCGCCACATTGAAAGTGGCACCGTTGGATGTAATCAATCTACTCCACTGAATTTTGTCCTTTGCTTCTTCCGCTTTGCTAACGCCCCTTTGGAAACTGTAAACTCTCACAAGTCAACAGGAATTGCGCGTGATGCGTGAAGTATTAACGTTGTAGCAGCTGCAGTAGCTTCAACAAAATTATGGCACAGCGTATATTGTTAACATATATTTTAACTTAAGCAATCGACACGCACCAAAATTCCAACGCTTCATCAACATCTAATATACACGTTTTTTATGTGGAAATTTCGTTAGAAGTGTGTCTTGCTAATTAACTTCAGCTAATTACTTTATCATACCTATTTCAATTTCCTAATCGTAGACGGCGTCATTGTCGTACTTTGAAATGAGATTGAATGGCGAAGACTACACGAAGACATACATTCCGAAATTTCGAGTGAAATTCATTGGTACTGGATAAAAAAAGTTCTAAGTTTAAGTAATAACTGGAAACAGGGTTAACGCACATTTAGAAGAAATCTCAAAACTGTCGCTACAGCCTTGAAGTTCGTTTGAAGCTCATGCACGTGCCTTGTAAAGTGAATGTATGTTCGATTCCTGCGTTGCATACGAGGGCTGTAGGGAAATACGGTAAACAGGTGATTAGTGAATAATAATTACAATGTTCTATTTCCATTTTAGTGGAAGAATGTCCACCTGTGAGTGATCTAAACCAAGAAATAGATTCGTGTCATATGAAATAGGGCTGATTTTTCAAATTTTTGTTAAAAAAAATGAGACGCTTGGTACACTCGTTTTCCGGAAACGTTCTTCACTGCAGAAACTAACGCACGCTTGAGTCGTACAGAATGCAAAATGAAGGAACCGTTTGAGATAGCGCACCTTCCCCCATTACGGATGGTAGTTCCTCGAATTAGATAGAAACTGCGCCTGCACTTTTATATTAAGCTTGATGTTGTCTCTCAACACTAACGCTTCCCTTTTTCTCTTATATTTTTCAACACTTACTACAATTTGGTCGTAAAATATTTATGATCACCTTTTTTATAGTCGAAATTTGAATACTGCAATTCGTTATGCGTGCTGCATTTTTTTGCCCTCATTTATAAACTGGCCATAAAAAAAGCTAGCCCTAAGCAGGTTGAGAAAATCTGATATAACAGTCCTGTCTTGCATATTTTTCCGACTTCTGAATGTCAGTTGAAAATTCTCATGTATTATTTCTCACTCGCTTTTGTTCTCGTATATCAGATATAATGTTTATTTGAAGACTGTGGCCTATACGATTGAAGCATTTTTCTGAGAAAAATTGGCCCGCGTCCGCATAATTTTTGTTTTCAATGTGCGCGGCAGGCTATCGAAATCAGTTCCAAGGCAAAGGTAAGCAATTCACCATCTATGTTATAACATAATGTTCATGATAATAACACATTCTGTTACACCAGTACGATGGGGATGGAGTAGGTGAAATCACTAGCAGTTAACCCCTTACCCCCCCCCCCCCCCCCTTGTATACATGGGGTAGAGATGGTGGCGGGAACATTTTACCTTGGTTTGTTTTCGAATGGGGTGAAGACAAACCAAAATAATAAAGCTACAATACACTGCAGATTGCGTTGTCGGCAAGAAATCTCACGGTATATAAGATATATACAAGCAAAGATCAAACGTCTGAATACCTAAATTACATATTGCTTAATATATATTTATGCGATAAGGATGAAAAGTTATCCATAATGTATATTTGTGTTGTATACTGTTAATCACATTTTTTTATTCAATTGGTGATGCTCCTTTTTCTGCCAGTCTTGCGCTGTACAAGGATGTCACTTTTCCAACATTGAGCCCGAAACCAAAATTTTTGTGAATGTAATCTTCGGGAATTTGTTTTAGACCGCTCCGTATTTGGTTCCTAGGCATCATATGGTTCCTGATCTCTCCTTTTTTTTCGGTGCAGCCAATCATTTGCCTTATAAACGATGGATGATGTGATTCAATATGGCCTAAGCACTTCTTTAATTGCACAAATAGTTAAATTAATCGTGCATGCACGAATAATATATCATCGCCAATGTAAATCGCGCTCAGAGAAAGTCTCTTCAAAAGGGCCGACTATTTTCCTCTTGTTGGAGAGGAGAAGCACCTGAACAGGCATACCGTACCGGACTTGCTGTGGAGTTTCAGCGACTTCCGGTAATACAAGCGTAAAGGTACGCCTATACACGACGCTTATTCTGCCAGAGAAAACGCATTCGTCCAAACTAAATGCAGACGAGACCGGCTGGTGATGCTCCTATCCCGTCAGATCTTTATTGGGGACCCAGGGGAGAAGGCTAACGGCATCGACGTCTTCTTACGCGAACTACATATAAAAATAGCACGTCCAGCTGAAGAACGAGCGAAGCAACAACGTACAAAACGGACGGCGTTCCAGCTGATGCGCGCTGTCTTTGTGTCCTTTCAGAGAGCGTGACGAGGTCGAATGAGCGGTTTTGTGCGCCGCCTGACTATAGACTCCGGTCATGCAGTGTGGCATCGATCCTTTTCGTCAGTCGACCGAAGAAGCGGCCGGCTCAGAGACGCTGGCCACGTGCAAGCCGCCGCCAGTAACGAGCCCCTGACCCGCTTCTCTTGTCCTCCTTCGAGGAGAGGCGACGAAGGGCGCAGGTATACAGACTGGCGGATCCCATCCTTTTTACGGTGCGTGCCACGGGTGACAGCCCTGCGCAACGCTTGCGCGAAAGCACTGGTGCGCAGTGAATACGAACGACGTCATTCCTATCGCGATCCTCTTTTAAGTCGTGTGGAAAGTCGTATCCGGTGTGTTTTATATTCAGGAGCTCCCGGAAGAACAACGCGGACCTACTGTACGTCGATGAAACAATAGAGTCCTTACCGTGAGTTCCAGTTCGCGGCTTCGCTCCTCGCGGGTGATATTTCTCAGCACTGGGCAAAAACCGTGTCTCCTAAACGTATAATGGAAGGTTGTAGACAATCTCCACGAAGGGGCTTATTCCCAATAGTCCAGTGCCTAGTGTCGCGCCTCCCACGAGTAATTGAGGATTTTGGGGGTAGCGGCGAGACGGCGTCTGCCGGACGCAGCCTGCACTGGTACGTTATGTGTCCGGGGACCAGTGTGGATAAGTGGACCGTGGTAGCAATTTTGATTCACCGATTGAAAAGGTCTTTATTTGCCACGAAATTTCAACGACTCGAATGAGAAAGCAGCGATAGTCAGGCGCCCCTCGTGATCTATCGTGAAGTCTTGAAACTTCAACTGCCATTAGACACCTTGGAACTTAAAAAAAAAACATAGCTCCATAGCGGCTTTCTGTCTAATTTGAGCGCGACATTGCGTATTCGTTTCAGTGGAGAAGTTTGCAGTACTTAAGCTTGTAATGGTTTCTTTATACCGCTTCATCTCCATCGTGGCACTCAACGCCGGGGGAAAGCACCAGCGACCACTTCGGCTATGCGCGGGCTCACCCCACTGCACGAAGATTGATTATTCCATTCGAAACAAGTCTCCGGCATGGCTGCTGCAGTGGTCATGCAGCTGTCCGTGTTGCTAGGGGCTCGGGTTACACGGCTCTATTGCTGTCTGCTCCGGTGAGCTCACATTCTATACGAGACCATCCTCTTCCGAAGCGAGAGGTTTCTTCAGAGAGCATCGTGAGGCCCCGTTCAAGGGACCGAGCAACGACTAGCAGCACGCAACCTTACACCTGGCTTGGGGTCGCTCGCTAATCTCCAAGGAAGAAGCCCATTTTGGGAGCGCACACTGCAGCTTTTGAATGGAGAAGGCCAGCGGCTGATGGCCACATTGGGTATGGAAACAACTTCGAATGGACCAGTCTATATCTGCAAATTGCTAAATTGCGGCTATTGTTTGGTGAATAAACAAGACAGTTATAAGACTTGCAACAGTGGTCAAGTGGCCAAGGCACTCGGCTGCTGACCTGCAGGTTGCGAGATCGAATCCCGGCTGCGGCAGCCCCATTTCCGATGAAGGCGAAAAAACTTGAGGCCTGTGTGCTTAGATTTAAGTGCAGACTAAAGAACCCCAGGGGTTCGAACTTTTGGGAGCCCTCCACAAGAGCGTCTCTAATAATAATATATGGTGATTTCAGGACGTTGGACACCAACAATTATTATTAAGAGAACTTGAAGATGGATGTTAAATGTACAAAGATTGAACTGGGAGGGTAGCTGAACTAACGCCCGATCAGTCAATGCGAATCACAAGGCTCATCGAGCAATGTTTGACAACCTGCTGGCTCTGCTGGCAGATCAAACTGTGCATAGACATAAGGGTCACCTTTTGAAAGTTGAATAGAAAGTGTGCTCGCAGATCCCACATGCAAATTTTCGTCATGTGTGTATCTGTTGTCTCTCAGCTTCAAGGAATTACAATCCACCTTCTGGTAATGATAGTGTTCTGTCAATGTATACGCTTAGTACGTGTGCAGTGAAAGCCTCGACATGCTTTCTAAGTCATTGCCTTTTTTTGCAGTGAGACACCATGACAGCCAGTCATAAAATGTGAAAGAACAAAAAGGGTGACCACAAACGAGCCCATGCAACGCAGAGCATCTTTGCCTGCGGACAAAAACTAACCACAAACCTTAAGTCTCGTTCATTTCACATGTGGCCACTCAATTATCCTGTCTCGTGGGTGTGTTTGCCCATCCGCCTCCATAGCATCGTTGCACAACTGGCACTCCGTGAGCCATTCATCTTTGAGACCAATGCCCTGCTCACGTCGCTATCGTCCCTTTGCTTGTGTGGCCACTCTATATGGCAAAATGCCTGAGGGCGACCATCCATATAAACTGATCTTCGGGCGTACGACCACTTAATGCTATCAAAGAGTCTCCGTGCTCGGTATATACACGCCCAATGGCGCGTTCGTGTACTAATGTGACCGCAGTTGTTTACCCAGAGATGAGATTTGCTTTAGTGACTAGATTGGTCCAATATAGTTCGCCTGTCACGCTGAAAACAGACCGAGACAGTCTATGCGGAGGTCATCTCATCAAGTATAGCAGAAAGTCTACTGGGGACTCTCAGTCAAATCCCAATAATAAAAAAAATTAGCGCATCTTTCACTAAGCCCCGTATGGTTGGGTCAAAGCAAAGTGGGTGGGCACTAACAGCTAGTGCTGGATCAGTTTGCTTTTACACTCACACCTATCTTTCCACAACTTGCTATTCTACACTATGCATGAAATATGCAAGCCCTCCGAGCCTTCCTCGACTTCTCTGCTTCTGCGAACCTCGATCGCCGCTCTCGAGCACCCTGGCTTCGTGCTACCGAGTGGGCTGACAAGACTTGCTACACATTTCACTCTTTCTTTCTCTTCCTATCATCTTTACCTCCCCCTTCCCATTCGTAATGACATCGAGGCGTGACCCCACGACCAGAGGCAGAAAATAGCGTCCTTTTCATTTCCTCTTCTTTCATTAACCTCCCTCTTCCTCTCTTTCTCTGTTTTTCTTCTTTGTATCCAGTTATATTTATTTTTCTATTTGTCCTTTCCTTTCTCTGTTTTTTTATCTATGTCACTCTTCTTTCTCTATGTTTGTGTCTAGCCCCACCGCAATGGTCTAGTGGCTAAGGTACTCGGCTGCTGACCTGCAGGTCGCAGGAGCGAATCCCAACTGCGGCGGCTGCATTTTTGACGGAGGTGGAAATTTGTAGGCCTGTGTGTTCACATTTGGGTGCACGTTAAAGAACCCCAGGTGGTCGAAATTTCCGGAGCCCTCCACTACGGCGTCTCTCATAATCATGTGGTGATTTTGGTACGTTAAACCCCACATATCAATCAATCTATGTTTGTTTCTATTTTTCTTTTTTTCCATTTTTTTCTCTCTCTGTGTAGAAGGTCTATCTTTTTCTCTCTTCCCTTTCTTTCCATATAATTCTATTGTTTTCTATATATCGTTATTTCCTCATCTTTCCCCTCACTGAAAATGTTTGCTCACTACCATTTCCCACTCCTTGCATCACTATACCATTCAAAGATACATTTTATACTGTGCTGGCATGGCTGGATAGCCGAATATACTTACGACGCTCACTTTTGTATTGTGGGTACGCGGGTTTGAATCCCACCTCGCCGAGAAACTTATTTTCCAATATTTTCTCTTTCTTACTCTTTTTTCTGTCTTTCTGTATACGTTTCATAACCAGCCAGAGTATTTGGATCTCGCAGTGAAGAAATCGGCGTTTGTGTTCTGGGAATAAGATCATGACGATGACTATGAAGGGGAGGACGAAGACAGCGCGTGCCGGTTTATTATGATGATCATTTATGCTCGCTCTCTACAAACAACGGTATGTATAAAAAACAGCTCCTTTAGTGAAAATTTCAGATAAGTGAATGAAGCTAGCTAGTGGAGAGAGGAAAAAAAACACTGCAGCATGATGTACGACGTGTTCGAGCCGTAAACTAGATATTTACGCTGCGCCATACTCCTTTATTGGTTGAAACAATAATCATCTTTTCCCCTCCAACCACGGCAGACCCCCTCGCCCTCCCTTCGCATAAGCTTGTTCCGCACCCGCTATGTTCCAAAAAGAAATCAACTGAACTGCTATTAGCGTTCTGTACATGGATCACTATGACTGCGGGTGTCCTTATTTCACTTTTTCCTCGTTCACTCTGCGGTCTTCAAGTTTTAAAAAAATTCTTGGTCTTCGAAACCATATTGGCATTCGTGGACAACCTCGCAGTAAGTGCTTTGATTGAGGGTGAATTTGTAAGTGGCACCTCAGGGACGGGGGCTCAAACCCTTGCGCATGTGAGGTCCTGTCTGCCTGCTTCTATGAATTTAGTTGGAATTAGTCAGTATGGGCAGAATATCAGCGGTATCCCACCGTTCGGTCACGGAAATTACCCACCACAGTATTCGCGAAGCATTGTATGCATTCCATTACTGCAGTAGTTTTCGCGCTCTCGAAGGACGACGAAAAGCAGGACGAAGATAAACACGGTGTTTATGTATTGCTACCAACTTTGCCCACACCACTGCTCCATTGCACGTGAGCAGAAAGCAAAAATCTAGACTATCCCAATTTCGTTGAATAGTCGAGCCCGTATTTATCATACTCACAAAAAAATTGGATTATATGAGTTAATCTTATAACTCAACATAGGAGTTTGAAATATTTTCCGTATTTTCGATGGGAACCTCGATGAGCAAGGCTTCACGGCACAATTCAATGATAGTGAAGGGAAGGAGGCTTTGCAATAAAGAGAGGGATAGATAAGTGGAAAGAAAAATAAACGAATGAAAGTGGAATACACGGGACTTTTTTTTTCACTATTGGGGCTGCAGATAAGATGCAGTGATGACTGATACACTAGAAGATACGGTATCGATGTAGACCTAATGTAGTGGGCATGCTTCTTGCGATGCTGCACGCAGTCGCGATGTCGAACTTCTTCTTGTTCACCTGCGTTGACTATAGCCAGTTTTAAAAGAATAGCAGATCCTCCCATTTTGCGGTGTAGTGGCGCAACCAAGGAGTTGGGGTGGGGGAATTGTGAACAAGCAAAAAAAAGTCACAGTTTTCCCACAAAGGCGCAGCAATGAACGCGATAGCAAAAATTGGAAGATAACGCGCAGAATGGCAAGTAGATCGAAACGTGCCCCGCGTTTCTCACGCACAAATGACGCACGACATGTACTCATAGGCACAAATGAACGCGATTAAATGTCTCAGTTGTTACTTCGCTGTGTCTGAAAAGCACGCCCTTTTTGCAAACGGAGGCTGTGCAACGATTCTAGTGAACTTTGTGCGACCCGTAACTTCAGTGACCTTTGTGCACCCTGTAACTACAACAGAATCATTCCAGTGCAAGCCCAACGGCAGCCAAGACCTCCCCACCAGGAGATAAAGGTGCGCGAGAGATTGTCCACTCCCCTTCTTTCCGCGGGCCAAAGTGCGCGTGAAAGATGAGAGCCGCCGCGCGCTCATTGCGCCAGCTTGCTGATAATGCTGAAAACACACTCCCCCCCCCCTCGTTACGCCCGCCCATAGCGGTAAGTGGTTGATATAAATAGCTTGACGTTTGAACGTTGAAGGAAGTACCCTTCCATGGCTCAGTGGTTAGCGCTTCGCGTTCACGACGCGGAGGTCCCACGTTCGATTGCGCGTGCCGGGGTCTTTCTGGATTCTTCTCTTTCTTGCGTTTTCATAAGTATAGATATGTATACATATACAGTCCATGACATCGGCGCTGGCGGCGAAATTCAATGGAGAGTGTTTATATAATTGCTATCGCAATAAAAGAGAGGGATAGATGAATGGAAAGAAAAATGAACGAGTGAAAGCGGTATATATAATGATAGGAAGAACAAGAATTAGAGAGTGTCAAAAGAAGAAGGAACACACAACAAAGGCAAACGAGCTGAGAGAGGAGAGAAAAAAAAGACAGTAAGAAAGAAAGCGAGAAAATAAGGAAAAGCATAGATAGATAGATTGATTGATATGTAGGGTTTAACGTCCCAAAACCACCATATAAATATGAGAGACGCCGTAATGGAGGGCTCCGGAAATTTCAACCACCTGGAGTTCTTTAACGTGCACCCAAATCTGAGCACACGGGCCTACAACATTTCTGCCTCCATCGGAAATGCAGCCACCGTAGCTGGGATCCGATCCCGCGACCTAAGGGTCAGCAGCCGAGTACCTTAGCCACGAGACCACCGCGGCGGGGCGAAAAGCATAGAAGGCTGTCAAGCGCCGCCCTTCACACTTAGTTCTACTAGTGCGAAGCTTTTCGGTTCGGTATTTATGTTTGACTGTATTAGATCACCAACAGGTCACTATCACTTCGCTCGGGCATAGTGCACGGAAAGGAATATTGAATATAACTTTGGATGATAACTTTCAATCCTTCAATCATACTTTGCTGCCCAGCCCTTGCTCATCCCCCCTTTTTTTTCTTTCTTCTACGGGTTTCTTGCGCTCGGCCATTGAAAAAGGCGGGGCATTCAATAAACTGTCGTGACCTTAATTGAATTCATCAACGGCAATAATCACTGTGGCTGTTTCGTAGAGCACCCAATATGGCATGCTGATTTTTGTCCAAACAGTCCGCAAACCATGCCTCTATATACTTAATTCCAATAAGCAAAATTTCCCGTTACTCTTGGATTCATTAGTTATTAGCTCATATAAGTGTTACTAAACGTCTTACGATTTTTTTAGGCATCTGCTTCATGGTCACTGTGTCAATGCTGTCATTGTAATAGAAGGCATGTGTTTGTTATGCAGCTCGCTAGTCGCACTCTCATGGTTGTATACGGAGATCAGGAATAAAGAGGGGCTTTTGGAGCGCGACTCCGTGTAGTGCATCTTGCGGAGGGCTTTGCTGATGGCGAGTTTGAGGGCGTGGCCCTTCCTAGTTTCGGGTCAATTACGGGCATCAGTGGTGCTGCCTAAAACTTCCAGAGATTGGCGCGTATGCAGGAACAATCACGGAAGTGGGCGGGTTTACAACCGCCACCGTATCGTTTCCCTTCCAGCATGCACAGATAGCGGCTTCCTTAATGCTTTTCTTCAATAAGAATCCTGTTGCAAAACGAACAATTATATATGTTTACTTAATTCAGCATTCCACTTGGAAACGCGTGATTACTCTTCTGCGTTTTTTGTCACGAAAAAGACGCTGAGTGGTTAGAGTAACATTATACAAGATTGTACAAAAGCGGTGAGAGTTATTACTTTCGGGACGCACGCAATCTGCAGTAGTGGTTTCTTAATACTGGCTGCCGGACGAGTCGGAGGCAAGGCACGCTGGGATCGGGCCTGTCTGAACACACTGGCGTTTGCGAAGAATTCCTGCTCCCGGTCCGTCTGAAAGCCATCGTGACGGGCGCCCTGTCGTCAGCTAGTCCGGGTCACCATCGCAATCCCTTGGACCTCATTAGGAAAGTCCGTAGTCAGAGTGGCGCTGCATTACGGCGAAAACACAGCAAGAGAACTCGCGTGCAAGCCGTTGAGGGGGAGGACTCGCTGGGTGGCACTTTCTTCCCTAGTCGCGTGGTTTGCGCGCGTTTCAATTAGTCGCCGGCCGCTTGACGCCAGCGTTAATGCTGAGCTAACGCATATGCAAAGCAGGCTGACGCCAATGTGGTCGAAAAGGCGAGCTGTAAATCAAGTGTTTGGTGCTCGCTTCCCCGTTCACGGTCTGGGTGCGCGGGGGTGTTCGTTTCGTTCCGGCAAAGCAGCATCCGGTTCGCGTCTCTTGTCCGCTTGCTCTGAAGGAAAGGGTCGCTTGCATTGCGACGGGCTTGCTGAGCTTGCGCCGGAAAGAAAAGCCAGCCCTGGTATTCTTCGGACCGAGCCAGCTCCCGAAGGCGCGGATCCAACGCGTGGCGCGCGAGGTAGGAAAGAAAGAGAGATGGGGGTAATCGGAAATGTGGCTTTCACTTTTCTGCTAAGCTTTCCCGGACGACATCACCATACGCAGAGGACCCTGCTCGACAGACTGCCTTTCAGGCCCTTTTCTGCTCGCACGGCTGAGCGTCCGTCGCATTCGACGCCTCTGCTCGCGAGACAAGTGATATGAGCTGCTGCTTCAGGCCTCTATTTATGCTAGCCTCGAGCTATTTGTTTCTCGGAGTTTGAGTGACGAAATAGTCTGAGGCGACGATGAGCTAAGAAGTTCCGAGGTTTGGCTTAACTCCCTAATGATATGATGAAGATAACTTGCGACCACAGCGCTTGCTTTGGGGCCATTTTTTAGGTTCGGTAGCTGTGCAGACCAGAATAGAAGCTACCGTTTCTTTTGTCTGCCCTTTGCCCACTTAATGGCGCAACTGCTCTCATGCTTGTCTCAATATATAGACGCAGTTTTTGGTTCGTTTGTTGGTTTATTTTTTCCCCTTTTTGCCTTCATTTGCTTCATTCTTGGAAACTCCAGAACTATTATGTATGAAGATGCGCTCTGAAGATAGCAGAGAAATAACTGACGATAATAATTGTTGTCTGTACATGTGGGAATGAGGTGTAGAAAAAGAGGAAAGACAAAGAGTTCAGTGTGATGTGGTAAAAAGCTGTATATTTCGTAATTGCAATAGTTGTCTCTCTGCGCACGTCTCCGACGCACACCTGCAGACACTTGCCAGTACTGTGGAGAAGCTTCCCCGTGGGTCAGTCCATTTGAAGCACCGCGAGAGGAACTGTTGATTGGTTCAGCCGCGTGTTCGGGTTGCCGGCTGACAGTGCCGAGGCGCTGCTTATCGCCACCGATATATGCGACTTCCTCCAGCAGGCAGGACTGCTGGCTTCTCTTCCTGACGTAACCCTGCCGGTGTACGAGGTCAGGTGACACTCTTTCGGTGAGCTCGCTTTCACAAGCGAAATAAGATGCATCCCCCTTCTGTGTATGTATGTATAACTAGCTGTTACCCGCACGTCTATGCGTATGTATCCCTGTCCTTTCCTTCCTTCACTTATGGCCACCGTTCACGCGTCAGCTGCTCGAGTTGGGCAGTTGCAGTGTAGCCAATATTACTTGTTTTATTGAGATAGAAATAAAATAGGTACTCTCAGCTGAATTTTGCCGCAAGCATCGCCGTCATTCACCGTATATGTATATGTATCTATATCTATAGAAACGCAAGAAAGAAAATTCCAGAAAAAAGAAAGACTCCGGTGCGCGGAATTGAACCTCCAACCTCGAAATCGTGAGGCGTTAGCCACTGAGCCACGGAGGAACACCTCCTTCAACGTTCAAACGGCAAGCTATTTATACCTACCACATCCCGCTGGTAATGGGCATGAGGGGGGAACTACAATCCTTTTTTCAGCATTACCAGTGAGATGGTGCAATAAGCTCGCGTCGCCAGATTGTCACGATGCGGTGGCGCGCGTTCTCATCTCCCACGCGTATACTTTGCCCCGCAGAGAGGGGACACTCTCGCGTGCGCTCGCCTGTCTCGCGGAGGGGACAATTGTACGCGTTGGGCTTTGACCGGATTGATGCTGTTGTAGTTACCGGGCGCACAATGGCCACATCACTCGTAGCACAGTCTCCGCTGGCGAAAAGCACGCGCTTCTCCCACACAGCGATGTAACAACTGAGATGCCGATTCACTTTCATCTGCGTCTGTGAGTACATTTCGGGGTCATTTGTGCGTGAGAAACGCGGGGAGCGTTTGATATTCTTGCCATTCTTCGCGTGACCTTCCAATTTGTTGCTATCCCATTAATTGCTTCGTCTTTGCGGCAAATTTGTGATCTTACTTTCCTCTTTTTGCGTTTTTCTTCTCAAATAGACAACCACTTACTGCTGAAGGCTTTTTTGGGAGTAAGCAAGATGGCTTCTTCATTATGCTTGTGGGAAGACGTGCAGCGTTTGGATTTCTACACTTTATAATTATCCCCGCTCTGGCATGGACGTCCATAGACGCTGTCGTTCTTGCTGGCGTCTTCTTCTCTCACCTGGCTCGAACACGTGTAGCAGCTACGACCCTACTTATTCGCCTTCTCGAAGACGCTGATGGCTTGCAATGGGGCCCCCTTTTGGCGAGGTAGCCGGTGCGTGAAGGAGTGACGCCTATGAGCAGGTTGTAGATTCTGCTGTTGCGAGGTGCGTTCGTCTGGTTTTTGCGAATTGCTTGTTGTCCTTGAGGACGGCGTCAGCATCGAGGAAAGCCGGCTTTATGCGGTCACTGAAGACCCTGTCTTCGTGTCCAGTAAGCAGCAAAACAAAATGCTTCGGGCAACGCTTGACGACCTTAAAGGGTCCGTAGTGAGGAGGTTGCGGTGGTGGTCTGACTGCGTCATGTAGTACGAAGACGTGGGTGCAGTCGCGGAGCGCATGACCGACGAAGTTTGGGCGCGAGTGTTGACGTGCATGAATAGGAGACACATCTTTCATGGCATTCCTTAGGCGACTGGCATAATCGGTTACGTCCACTGGGGATACCGGTGACGTGTCAAAAATTGTCCAGGAAGCCTTAGGGTAGTGCCAAATACGAGCTCAGCTGAGAAGCAGACGCGTCCGTACGCGTCGTGCTGCGCAAGGTGAGGAGCACGAGTGGTAGTCGCTCCATCAAGGGTATCAATGATTGGGAGGCCATGAGCGAAGCTTTGAGTTGGCGGTGAAATCTCTCAACCATGCCATTAGACATCGGATGGAAGGCCGTCGTCTTGATGTGATTGACGCCAAGCACTCAGGACAAGTTGCGGAAGAGCGCGGAGTCAATTTGACGACCTCAATCCTTTGTCATGGTCTTCGGAACTCCGTAGCGGCTTATCCACACGGTGATGAGTTCGCGGGCGACTGACTCTGCTGTGATTTTGGTGAATGGTAGTGCCTCAGGCCACTGCGTGAACTGGCCTACGCAGGTTAACGTATACAGACTGTTTTGCTATGGGGGCAAATGACCTACGTGGTCTAGGAGCACGTGACTAAACCGCAAGTCAGGAGGCGCGAAGGTACCCAGTGGGCAGACCGTGTTGCGCTGGGCTTTGGTTATCTGGCACTTGAGGCAAGCAGGTGCTCAGCGGGGGGCGTCGATGTTCATTCGAGGCCATAGATATTGCCCTGTGATGAGGCGCTGAGTCGCCCGTATACCGGGGTGCTACAAGGTATACAAGGCATCGAAGTCTCTGCGGCGAAATGGTGCTGGAACGCAAGGGCGATGACAACCGGTAGAGATGTCGCAAACGAGGGAAATCTCGAAGCCTGGAAGTTGGAAATCTTTGAACTTGAGGAAGTTCTCTTGGAGTCGCAACACATGAAGCTCGCTGTCATCCTGTTGTGCAGTAGCCATGGCTGCAAAATCTACTGGTGTGCACTCATTCATAGTTGCGTTGATTTTTATTTGGAAAAGTGCGTCAGCTTCGGGGTTGTCTTTGCCACTGACGTGCCGGATATCACTTGCGAACCCTGATATGTAGACAATCTGGCGGGTCTCACGGGGTGTGTGGGCAGAGTTGGTAGCGGTCGATAGGTACGTAAGCGGCTTGTGGTCAGTGAGGATATGGAACTGCCGACCTTCTAGGAAGTGTCGAAAGTGCTTGACAGCCATATAGGCCGTGAGCAATTCGCTACTGAATGTGCTATAAGGACGCTTGGTCTGTGAGACTTCTGTGAGATGAAAGCGACCGTCTGCCAAACTCCGTCGACCAACTGCTGCAAGACACTGCTCGTATGGCGACGTCGGAGGCGTCCACTGTGGGTGACGTGATGGCGTCGCTCTTATAGGATGCACGAGGAGTGTTTCGTTAGCCAGAGCTTTTTTGATTGAACTGAAAGCTGTCTCTGCATCGCACGTCCAGAAGATGGAAGCGTTGGGCTTCGTTTGACCAGATAGAAATGCATGGAGTGGTTGCAAGATAGCATCGCAATGAGGAATAAGCCACCGGTAATAGTTGGCAAGCCCCAGGAATTCATAGGAGTGGTTGTCAGGAGGTGGAGAACGCAGAACGTCTCTTACGATGGCGATGGCAGCAGGTGGTAAAGCGCCGATGACATAGTCATACCTCGCTGTTTACGACATTACCCGGTGTTGTCGGAAGAGTGGCTCGACGCTCAGAAACCAGAGTTCAAAGTCCGCCTGCCAAAACTCCGGGAGCCTGAGAGTAGCGATGACAGACAGGATCAGGTACCGTGAGACTCGGCGTGGCGTCACTGGTGGGTGTGGTGTTCATGTTCAACCGAAATGAACGGGGCTGAAGGCCGTATCCATAGTCACCAAAGAAGTGCGCAGACGAGAAGTACAGAGGGAGAGCTGCCGAAGAAGAGCAGCGGCCATTTGGTACAACCAGCGAGAACCGGAGTTGGCCGTGACGCTCAGTGCGTTGACGAAAGCACGAGTAGGGGCGCGTTGCCGCTTGAAGTCCGGATCTCCACTTGTAGGAAGACGTGCGGCGTTTGGTTTTTCACATTTTTATTTACCCCTGCTCTGGCATAGACGTCCACAGACGCCGTCGTTCTTGCTGGCGCCTTTTTTGCTCGCCTGGCTCGAACACGCGGAGCAGCTGCATCACAACTTCTTCGTCTTCTCCGAGACGCTGACGGCTTGCTATAGGCTGACTACTGAAGTACGGAATACTGGCACAGCACCGCGCACGCCTGAGCGTGTGACATTCAGCCGTTGTTACACTGAGATATTATCTTACGCTCAGGTACGCTTATCTTACGCTAAGACATTTTCTGACATTCATTTCGATGAAACTAACCGAATGAACTAACGTGTTGTTTTGTTATATATGTTTACATGGTTTAGAACTAAGCGAGCAATCTCAAAGAGACGTTGTTAGCGCATAAATAGTCAGGAGCGACGCTCATGCGTGGGACCCTCCAAAGACATCTTAACGCCTTCACAGCGACCTTCTCTCTCCATAAAAACAGAAAGAAAAGAAGAGCATGTCGTACAGGCGCCTGAGCCATAACGCAAGCGTTTTTCAATTTGCATCCTGCGTGTTTTCAAGGGCGCGCCAACCTCCGCATGAGTGGAAGGAAGCACACGGCGACAGCTCGTGGGAGGCGAGGAACCGATTCGTATGCGGCTGCCGCGCCACTGAAGCTAGTCCTGCGCGGATCAGATTTCAATACCGTGAGACGCCGAGGAAACGCTCGCGCCTTTTCCGTTTGAAGGGGGCAAATGCCAGGCATTCCGCTTACGCCTAGAAAGTGGGAGAAAACAAAACAAAACATGTATATGTGAAAAAGTAAGGCAGTGGTTTCTTAAACTGCACTCACGTGATGCGACACCGCAGTTTGTTCTGGAACGGTGGGTTCTGGTGGAGGAAGGGCGGACACCCCCCGACGCCCTCCGTGTGTGCATATAATGTTGTGGGCAAACTGTCTACAACGCCCCTGTTCGTTTTATAGTCGATACACCACTGATCGCATATACGGACCAGCTAGCGAAAAAAAAAGAAAGGAGAGAGAGAGATTCGCCTGCTGAAAGACTGCCGCTACTTCGTTTTTTCCTTTTTCTTCGCTGTCGAGCCCATATCTCGGACGACAGGCGCGCTGAGAGGTCGGCGGGGCGCCGAGTGGGACAGAGGGCTCCCTGCTTCGAATCATTACACAACGTCCTCGACTGCCCCTCCACATTCGGAATCATTTATTCGCCTCTGTGGTTTGCTTCGCAACGAGAGCCGATGGCTTTTGTGCGACGCGCCATCACCCTTTTCCCGTTTTCGGGATGTTTTTCTTGACGTCGGCACTATTTATATTCCCGTTCGGGTCTTTGGAAACGGCTAAACGCGACCCTTTCAACAACTTTATCGTTTTCGAGCAGCCCGCACTAATGTGCAAATCTCTCTCTTTGTTCATTGTTTATATATTGAAAGAACGCTTGAACTTAATTTTTCTCATATTTTTTTTTCCTACGCGTGCGATTCCGCACTATGCAGTTTGATCCTATATATGCATATAATATAAGGCTGAGCCAGCATATCATGCGGCCCATTTGTAGCACGTGCATCCAATTCGTTTCTTATTCAGAAATTGATGCAGGGCTGTGAAATCATGAGGAAATTTCTTTGTAATAAAGATCAAGTAACAAAAAGTGCCGCCGTGCTTGACGGTGTTATATATACTACGGAATTTGAGTCGCGCGGAAGACAGACGGAATTTAAAGAATACATTTTTTTCTTCTCGTCTTTCGTGGCTGCTGCAATATTAAACGTTCCACCATGTATTCAAAGCTACTCGCTCTCCGCGTGACAAATTCAACAGAGGTATCGCAAAAAAAAAAAGAAAGCGCTTGATGTTGCTTTGTCTTCGCGTCCTATTACATATATGCTATGCGGTGTTGCATTGACGAGAGTTCAAAGACAATTCCAATCGTAAGGAACCAGCTGCCACGGCTAATAAAAAAGTGTGCATGGAGTAAAGGAGTGTTTCTGCAAATTAATTTGCGCTTAGAAAGCCTTGTTAGCAAGATGTTTTGATGTACTTCGAGCTCTCTGCGAGGCCGTAGGAAATTAATTTTCGTAAAAATCTACAGGCGCGTAAAGGTGTTAGCTGAAAGTGGATGCACACGAGAGTCTCCTCATGAAGCTCTGTCCTTTAAGACAGTCGGTCTAAAATATTTTAGAGCTGTCAAAATGACTGAAGTAGACTAAAACACACATAAAAATCGCTGTTAGCCAGCGCGCTATCGAGAATCGGCTTAATAGAACGTACGAGCAACACGCAAATAATATGGCACTCTTTCTGATATCGCTCCCAGTGGGAAAAAATGTAAGAGGTGCGGGTCGATTGTAGAACTGACGAATATCGCAAAACTAGTGCAGTCTTTGGTTATCTGAACTCAATTATACTGCCGAAAGCAGTTGTGACTTTCTATCTCCCAGTTGTTGATGCCTTCCGGCCCGCTTCCCCGCGCGCTCCTTGGCACTCCCGAAGGGAACGAACGCATTCGCTTCTGCTTTCTTCCTTTTCCGGGTTTTGCCATTTAAGCGTCGGATAAAGCTTGCATTTGGCAACGTGCATGATTATCGCTGTATAGGCTGCTGAGTTAATTGCTTGATACAGAAATGTTAGACTTCGTACAAAAAGGCAAACCCCAACTGTGAAACGGTTATATAGTTTTTATTTGGCGTTCAGTTTGTGCAAACGGCCATCTGTTTTCTTTTACTCGAGAAAGGAGAGCCTTTGCAAACAGAGTACCATGCCCTTGCTTTCCCAATTGAAAAAAAAGAGAAGCTTTACTCTTGCGCACGTCGTATCTAGACAACGGATCCCTAACACAAACAAAATATTTCTACAAAAGGGTTTTTTTTTTACATCCCAGTGTAGGCGCAAACTATGGCAAACAAAGAACTGCGTTTGTTGGGGCTGATTTTTAACTACACGTGGGTATAACCCTCGAGTGTTACGAGTGCATCTTTTTTGCCTTTATATTAGAATTCCTTTCAATCACATCACACAATTTTTAGCCATGAAATCTCCCACTCTTCGTTTCAGTGGCATTTCCAGGTATTCTTCTAGATCATCACATTATCTGTATAGTTACTTGCAGCACGTTTTAGAGGTAACGACTTCTTGAATATATATGACTCATAACTGGTACTATTTTGAATGCCTTTTTTCTGTCTTGTTTTCGCAATTAATAATGCCAAAGTTCCTGACCATACTTGTATCCATGAAAAGGTTGTTATCCCCCCAAAAAGCAAGGAGGATTGAAGGATACACTATTACACCGTTTTCTGTAAACACATTTCATTAATTACTTAATAAATAAATTAATCCAGCAGTGCCAAAGAACAGCTCAATCCTTTATTAAAAGTACGTTTTTACCACCCAAAGAACGGGAAAAGGGGACGAAATGCAAAGGCCGAGCAAACAGTGGTACAGGCTGTAGACAAAAAAGAGAAATCTGTGACAGAAATCAGACATAACAATTACAAGGTCTAAAACGGCCAAAATCATGACGCAAGATATTTAAGTGCGTTCATATACGTATAGAAAGTCAATCAATATTCTCAACTCAACCTCCAGCTCGGTCTATTTGATGATATCAATTTTAATAGATTTTTTGGGGGGCTTGTTGATTTGTATAGAACGTGTGTTGGTGCGCGCAAAACATAGACATTGAAGGAACACAATGATACACACTGAGTTTCTTATGTGTGTCACTGTGTGTCTGAGGACCAGAAAACCGCATAAGCAACTCACTATATGTGCATGACAACTTGACGTAAAGACCCCACATTGAGCATTCAACAGGGCATGTCGCTGGAGCCGATGTTTGGACAGGTAAACTTGTCGTTGTCAAAGTAGCAACTTTTAGCAGTCCACAGAGCAACATGGTGAAACAGTGAAGACGACGTGCTACTATAGCAGCAGGCGATCGAATATAGAGAAAAAAAATCGGAAGGCTCTGCAAGAAGTTAGAAACGGTGAATGCGGAAAGTGTGCACAACGTTCTTCGCAAGTTTAAATTGACAATTCCTGACGCAGCAACGCGCGCGAAGATAACGAGGTGCAGTGAAGCTGACCGAAGTAAGTGCTTCGTGCTGCAGACGTAGTTAGTAAGTGGGTGACTACGATGCATAATACGGGAGCCGACCCGTAGGCTGGATATTCAATTCCTTCGAAATCCTTGAGCAAGCTCCCTATAGTTAGTCTTGGGAGGGAGCAGTGCCATGATAGGGAAGGATTAAAATAAGCAGGGCATACGTTATCTCTGTTGCTAAATTTTTCAGCAAGCTTGCCGTACTGCTGCTCATAAAACCTTCGCGACAATTGCGAGCACATATGATTTTCTATGCCCTGAACGTCACCTCGCCGCCACCTGAAATATGTCGGCCAATTCGCTTCTTATAGATACATTAGGAATGCCTTTCTTCGCACTAGCACTCCTGTTGTTTTGATGCCGGTAAATTGACGGCACTTTTATCCTAACCACTTTTTTCGCATTAATAGTTAACAAATAGGGATTAAGGATATCATAGTTGAAATCGAAAAGAAGAAATGGACATGGGCCGGGTATGTAGCGCGCCGGCAGGATAACCGCTGGCCATTAAAGGAAACTGATCGGATTCCCTGAGAAGAAAATTCACAGAGAAGAAAGGGGATTCCCAGAGCAGAAAAGGGAGACAGAAAATTAGGTGGGCAGATAGATAAGGAAGTTTGTTGGTATAAAGCGGCAGCAGCATGCACAGGACCGAGTTGGCTGGCGGAACATGCGAGAGGCCTTTGTCCTGCAGTAGACGTAATCAGGATGATGATGATGATGAAGAAGAAGAAAAAGATGGTGATGATGATGTTCTCTGAAGAATCTCACCATTATTTTTACGTCGTACATACGGTCCAAAATGAGGCGCTAGATTTTTCGCTTCTGCGATCTTCGATTGAAACGTTCTATGCTCAGACATAAGGCCAATGTCGATATTCTCCCAAAGAAGCTCGTGCATGGCATGATATTTACGACATTCGTACTTCCCCTACCCGAAAGTGGCCATGTGTAACGACAGCAAATACGAATCGTGCACGTTTCATTTGCTGACTACTAAGATGAAGCCGCAGATTATATATAGTTTGGTTTCGTATGGGACGATAGGCGTGCATATACAATATATTCATATGGTCGATAGTCTCGTCTTTTGTGGCGTGCCCGTTCCGTCGTTTTGCAAGGAGGTTCAATAGCGGCGAAAAATTGTTCTCTCTTTAACACTGCTTCGTTGGACATGCTAATGAAGCAGTCAATCAAAAAGAATACAAAACACAAAAAGCAAAAACGTTTGCAGACAACCTAGCTTGTAATAGAGCCGCACATATGAAAAGAAAAAGAAAGGTAGGCGCTAGTTTCAAGTGCCTGCTTTTCCAAACGTCCTTGTCATCTCTCCCCTTTTTCCTTTCATATCAAGGTGCCGCGCTATTACAAGCTAAGTTCATGGATAACCAACTCGCCAAGCCACAACATTGTTCAACAGTGCTTAGACAAATCAACCCATTTCGACAGTCACACTCGAACACCCTTTTGTGTTTTCCCGTGTAATGCGGTCGCTCACGATATCGTCGAAAACTCTTGCGGTCGTCTTTGCAAGCAGTTTATTTGACTAGCGCCTTACGCCGAGTCGTTGCTGTGGAGGACATGAGAAGTACCCCTGCATTCTGGTATTATCGTCAGTCACAACAGTAACAGAAAAACGACAGAACTTATATCCTCTGCTAGTGATATTCAGCCTGGATACCCGCATAAAATATCCTAGGGTAGATCTTTTTATTCGGAAAGCTTGTCGGAGCGTCCTCCTTTCGACTGCACGACCGAATATAATGGAAAATATTGCTTTCTGAAACTCGAAGTCTGGAAATATTTTTACGCTTCACGTTTAAAAGACACGGTAATATAGTAGTTAGGTTTATACGTAATTCAATTTTAAATGTATGGCGTCCATCTCCATTGTAACAAGAAAGAAACTGTGTATTCGACAAATGCGTAGTTTTATACTAGCACAAGACCGAATATGCATGCGTAAAGGTTCAAGTTTGGCATATCAGTAGTATTGGAATTGCATATGAGATCGAACCTCCGATTAGCTTTTATGAAAAAGAAATTTAATACCTAAAGAGTTCTTTCACATAGATCCACATTTGTGCCTGATTGATGGGTGGCACTGCCAATCCCGGTCATGTGCTGATCAGTCTTTTCTTTTCCTCACATTCCGCCAGACTTTACTACGCCACATTGTCAGTCATTGCCATTCGGCATCAAAAGGCATTCGCGAATGACACAGACCAGTTTAATGTGGCCAGAAAGCGCTAACGAGGATATTAAGCGGCTCCAATTAGGAGCTCAACCTTTTCTAAATAAATGAAAGAGGCACTGAAATCAAAGGAAGGTCACCCTACAAATCATAATTATTCTTCGTGTGAAACCTCGGACTAAATTCCGGCAGCAGTTACTGCATTTTGATGTGCATGGCTCGTGCGGTTGAACCTTAACGAAACTCAGTTGGTGAAAGCTATTTCGTAGCTCCCAACTACGGTGAGGCTAATGAACATATCATGGGCTCGTCACATAAAGCACCGTTAGTTATCTTTCGCTGACAAAGCCATCCCCAACACACGCTGCTGCTGTCCTTAGCGGAAATACGGTCCAAATTGTTAATATTGAGCGGGAAATTCCAGCCCATCACCAGGAGTCAACAGCAGCATGTGGAAGAAACAACGACCAGTACACCAGTGACATCTGTCGGTTGTATGAGAGGGCACCAATGGTGTGGCGCGAAAGCAAGCTGAGCGCACCGTCTGTTCGGACAAAAGGCCATCTCCTTGCCGAGCAGCATAAGAACAATAGCTAACGCTTCTTTCATTCATTTTAAAAACAAATTTACCAGTCTTCTGCGACCTCGCACACTTGAAAAAATGCACAGAAATTTCGGGCAGAATAGTGAGAAAAGGGGAGAGAAAACGATCAGGAATAAGATAGTGAACATGATTTGACAAAAAGCGGGTCTGGGAACGAGCCAAAAGGAGCCAATGATGGTGGGACATGGTCAGGGCAAAAAACAATGCACTCGGAGTACACTAAATGGTTTGTAAAGCACATAATTGCAAGCACAGTTCATATTAGTACGTTATTTACGGTGTCTTGTCGTGAGACGGCAATAACTCTTAACCTAACAAGTCCCAACTCCCTTCCCATACCATGATAGTTACCCATGTACTTCCTAATCCTCTTCTAATGAATCACATAAACGGCCATATTTCTATACCGCGGCATCACCAAGCCGTATCGGCCCAACAGACGATCCACGTAAGGCGAACAAGCGCGGGCCGATTGCCCACAAAAACCCGCTCCAACTCATGTATGAGACGCACACAGCCTGCAAACCCGCCTACAAGAAGGTTTAGAAGCAAATTTTGAAGGAAAAAATTCCTCAGGTTATGCCAGTGACTTTAGTGCATCTTTAATTAGTCTAAACAATGTCTCTCCGAAGTAACACAAAAATGGCAATTTTGTTGAGTGACACTTTTGCTTTTTTGCAGTGCCTGTAGCTTAGTTTGTTGGTGGAATTGAAAAAAGTTTCATGATTAACTTCTATGTCGTTGAATTAAAACAATATATGGCAATAACCCTGTTAAAAAAACAAAGCCTTGTTGAGTATTTCAGGGCACTTTCGGTACCTTAGCAGCCATCATTTTTGCAGATGTCTGTCGCAGTAGTTATCAGCAATGGATGTTTCGGGGACTCCTTGTAGACGAGTGGAAGTGATTGGGGCCTTTCGCAGTGAGATGAAAGGGGGAGAGGGCCCTCACAAATTAACACAAAATGCAGCGTGGAATACACATATGTGCCATTTGTTTCACCATGGCAAAGAATGCTCACAAAAAAGTGTCATGCCCACTCGATTTCAACAGCTCTTACATTGTGCGGTACGCAGCCAGACTAGCTCTTACTAGCTGTGCTTGCTTTTCACTTATGCAAGCTTGGAAAAAGCGTATGTTGAAAAAAAATGTGGAAAAAAAAAACTCCGCAGTCATTTCACGAAGAAGGGAAAGCATAAGTCAGCCCTGCCGCAGTGCAAATACTTTTTGCAGAAAACCATACCAAAAATTACAAGGGGCCGCCATCGCTGAACATAGCAATACTTCGAAAAATAAGTTTTCTTGTTGTCTTTTTGTTTTCGTTTGAGAATGGTTTTCGCGGACCCACACTTGAGAACGACTGCTGTATAGAGTATTGCGTGCTTTGCTCCCGATGACGCCTAGCATTCACTAAGCTTTTCAGAGATCCCTGCAAAGTATTGTGAGGTGGCACATGCACAACTTCTTTTGTTTTCAGGTTATCACTCGGATAATGCAGAACCTCTGAACAGGAGGTACTTGCATGAGCGCCGAAACACTTCTGCTGTTTGGCGAGCATGGCATTCATTTTTCATAAAGTCTGCAATTTTCTAATTATCAAAATGGCCAGTGTTGGCTTGACGCTTTGATATAGAGAGGGCTTTGCTGTATCAAGTGCACTATTCTCAGTATTTTGCAGCGGCTGAAGCATGATGTAAACTTTTTAGACAAATGGATTTGATTCACAACGTCTTGGCGGCTGTCTACCTCGATGAAACAGTGACTAAGGTACTCGGCTGCTGACCCGAAGGCTGCTTATTCGGTACAGGCCGTGATGACGACGATGATGACGACGATGACGACGATGACGACGATGACGATCATGATGATGATGATGATATATGGGGTTTAACGTCCCAAAACCACCACAAGATTATGAAAGACGCCACAGTGGAGGACTCCGGATATTTCGACCACCTGGGGTTCTTCAACGTGCACCCAAAGCACACGGGCCTACAACATTTTCACCTCCATTTACGGCGGCCATCCGCATCCATCCGCCTCCATTTACGGCGGCCACCCGCCTCAATTTGCGCCTCCATCTACGACCGCTCGTTCTCCAGAGGATAACAAGCGGCCGTAGTCCTCAGGAGCGGGGAACGCTGATGACACAGTGCGGGACGGATAACGGTCCGTGCGTCCATCCATGCATCCGTCCGTCTGTACGTGCGTCCATCCATCTGTACGTCCACGCGTCCGTCCACCTGTCCATCCTTCTTCTTGTCTGTCTGTCAGTCCGTCCGTGCATCCATCTAGTGAACACTCTCAGTACGGCCATCTCGCATCTCGCTACCCCATTGCCTATACTAGCTCCATGAATCCATCCATCCGTCCATCGAAAATGCAGTCGACGCAGCCGGAACTCGATCCCGCAACCTGTGGGTAAGCAGCCGAGTACCATAGCCAATAGACCACCGCGGTGGGGTGATCCCGGCCGCGGCGGTCGCATTTGGACGCAGGCGAAATGGTTTAGACCAGTGTACTGTGCGATTTCATTGCACGTTATATATGCATAAAACTAAAGCAGTGTGCACAAGTCTCGACACAAAACAGCGTGTGATGGTGTAATAGGGGCCCAGGATCCGGAATAAATCAACCGGCAGTCAGGTGACTCTGTACACACAACACAGACTTTAACACAACTGATAACTCTTACAATTCACACACAACACACTATAGCGTTCCTTATTTACATGCCAAACGTCCTACGCGCCTCGGCACACGAACTGTCCTACTCGCCGTTATGAGTGTTGCCACTGCGGCGAGGTCGGTCGTCACCGGTGTTCCTTGTGCAGTCACGCTGCCTTGACCGTGGTGAGGTGGTGGTGGTGGTGATTGTGGTGCTGCAGGCCGGTAGATCACCAGGCCACTGCAGTGCAGGTTAATGGCCCGTCGCCAACATGAGCCGCGGCCACCTCGAGTTTGTGATGGTGTAATGTGGGCCCAGGATCCGGAATAAATCAACCGACAGTCAGGTGACTTTGTACACACAACACAGACTTTAACACAACTGATAACTCTTACAATTCACACACAACACACTATAGCGTTCCTTATTTACATGCCAAACGTCCTACGCGCCTCGGCACACGAACTGTCCTACTCGCCGTTATGACTGTTGCCGCTGCGGCGAGGTCGGTCGTCACCGGTGTTCCTTGTGCAGTCACGCTGCCTTGACCGTGGTGAGGTGGTGATGGTGGTGATGGTGGTGCTGCAGGCCGGTAGATCACCAGGCCACTGCAGTGCAGGTTAAAGGCCCGTCGCCAACATGAGCCGCGGCCGCCTCGTGCCACCACTCGGGCCCCAGGATCCCAGGCCACGAACAGACTATGCTGCCGGTCCCCGTGTCAGCGCCGGCCACAGAGAGGGAAGCCAGCTCACCAGGTCCGCAAGGCTGCCGGACACCTGGTTGAGTGACGCAGCCCGAAGCAGGAAGCCAGCTCACCAGGTCCGCAAGGCTTCCGGACGCCTGGTTAAGCGATGTCGTGACTTGAACCGCCGACCAGCAGCTGCCTTCGAACTGTGTCACGCTCCAACTGCTCGAGCCGCACGCCCCGCTCGCGCTTCCTTTTCCTCATCTTCGCCTCCAAGGCGTACCGCAGAGCAGAACTGCCGTTCCCTCTTCGCCCCGTCACGGGCCACACAATCCACATCATCACACCACCCCCCACTTAAGATAGTTGTGAGCAACTATTCCACTCCACGCCAGGCGGTGAGTAGGCAAAAGTGCAAGCGCGTTTGTAAAGAGGGAACAAGTTCACACGGATCCTAATGGTTGTGATCCACACAGCACGTAATGAAAAAAAACACACATGAAAAATACACAAGTGGAGAAAGATTAGAGCAATTCAGATGCGACTTAAGTAGTCCGCTCCTACATTGTCTGAGCCTTTTATGTATTCTACGGTAAAGCTCTACTCTTGCATTAGTAAGCTCCATCGTAGCACTCGATTGTTGACGTGTTTGGCTGACTGCAAGTACCGGAGTGGCTGGTGGTCGCACTGAATAATGAAGGATTTGCCGCATAAGTAAATGTGGAACTTCTGAACAGCCCACACGAGCGCTAAGCATTCACGCTCTATAGTGGAATAGCGGGCCTCTCTAGGCAGCAGATTGCGACTAGCATAAGCAACCGGATGTAAAATATCGTCCGCACTGTTTTGCAGAAGCACTGCGCCGATGCTTGTGCTTGAGGCATCAGTACGGAGCACGAATGGCTTCGAAAGATCCGGTGCTTGCAGTATGGTACTTGCGGCGAGCTTGTCTTTCAGCACGGTGAATGCTTTTTCTTGCGTTGGTCCCCACGATATGATGTGATGTTGGCCTTTCTTGGTAAGGTCAGTCAAGGGCTTGGAAATCTCTGCGTAGTTCGGAATTAACTGCTTGTAATAGCCCGTAAGACCGAGAAAGGATTGTACAGCTTTCTTCGTCGTGGGGCGCTTGGCGGCTAGGATCTTGTCCAGCGTTTTCCTCTGGCAGACGTCGCACGACTTGACAAACCGTCTGATTTCTTCATGCATACCTGGCCAGTAAAAATCCCCAAGGATACGGTCTGTGGTACGTCGCACGCCTTGGTGACCAGCCATAATGCCCTCGTGTGCAACCTTCAAAATGTGTTGTCGAAGTGTCCTTGGCACGACTACTTGCTTAAAGGTCCTCCCCGTAGAAAGGCGGTAATGTCGATACAGTAGACCAGCCTCTTCAGAAAAGTGGTACGTCGTGTCTTTATTGGAGTGAAACTCCTTCCCAATCTTGCTGAAGCAACTCTTCAGACTTGGGTCGTCTTTTTGGCTCTTAGTTAGCTGTACTCGGGTCACTTCTAGCGAACCAACTAGCGGAATCTTCATCGTACTCTCCGTCTTTCCCTGCGTCCGGACGACGGCAGAAAGCAAGGTTGACTTTTCCCAGCATGCCGGGATTTCGCTCGAACCAGTCGATTCAGGGAACAGGGCGTCAGAGTACTCCCAGGTAGTATCTGGCTCCTGTGGTCCTTTTACTCCTGGAATATTGCCGAGCACGAGGTCGTACAAAGGGTTAGTCATGCATAAAGCGTTTACATCACCAACGAAGTAGGGCGTGTGTATCTGTATGTTTGCTTCCGGTAGTTCCTTGGCCTTTCCATCCAAAAGCATAACTCTTGCTGTCTTCCCGGTCAGGCATCGATCCGGCACGAACTCGCGTCGGACGATGGTCGTGTTGCTCCCTGTGTCTCGTAAGACACGTGCGCGTTGTCCAAGCACCCGTCCTTCGACCACTGGCATGTTGTCGACTAAGAACATAGGTTGGTTCTAGCCCTTCTTGGGGCATTCAGCAGCGCATGTCTCATCTTTGGACTTGGCCATAGGGACGTAATCCTGTTTTTTCTGTTCTATCATGGCACAAGACACCGACTTGTCTTTGCTCTGATCCTTGCAATCGGTGGCTTTGTGGCCAAGCCGCCAACATGTTTTGCATTTCACAGACTCTTTCGGAACCGCACGACAATCCGGAGCGCCATGTCTTTTGCGGTGACACAGAAAGCAACTCGGCTGTTTGTACTGTGACATAGCACCGAGGTTATTTGCCTCCTTTGTATCATCTGCAATTTTACCAATGTTATTGACTCCCTGTGCTTCGAGAAAGCGGTCGGTGCACTCTGAAAGGGATGTAAGGGTTTTGCATTCTCTCTCTTTCGGGAAGATGGCCAGCTTTGGATTACAGCAACGCAAGAATTGCTCGGCTATAACATGGTCACGAAGACCCTCAATTGTTTTGGGCACATCAGCCATCTAAATCCAGTTATCAAAATAGCTCGAGATCCTTGCTGCTAGTTGTTTCCCTGTTTCGCCATCTTCAGGCCGGGCTTTCCGAAATTTGTCTTTATATCCTTGTGCCGTGAATCTGAAGCGCTTAAGTAGGGATTTTTTCACTTTATCATAGTCGAGGGCCTCGTCAGCAGTCATTCGACCAATGACAGTGAGTGCCTCACCAGTTAAGCACATGCTTACGGCTACTCCCCATTTATCTCTTGGCCATTCTTGCCCAGTAGCCACGCGTTCAAACCTCTGCAAATACACGTGCAGGTCATCGCGTCGCTCGTCAAATAGCGGTAGTAACTTCTGCGGATTCAGGCATGACGGGTTTGCCGATGGGGCGAGTGCTGCCGCCGCAGATGGCTGACTTTGAGCACTTTCCTGAAGCTGGAGCTTAAGTTGGAGGATTTGCAGCTGCCTCTCGTCTGCTAACCGTTGCCTCTCGTCCGCTAACCGTTGTCTCTCGGCTGCTTCTTTGGCCTCTTTTCTCTCAGCTGCGCGCTCATCTCTCTGCCTAACTTGCTCTCGCTCAATCCATTCGCGAAGTTCCGCGCCAGACAAGCCCAACTGAGCTGCTACAGTCGCTAACTTATCGAGATCCATGCCTCTCGTCTTGTGCTGCGTGCACACACCTGACTGGCGATTTCCGCGTTCGAGATGTTACTGGCGGTATCCTGGCAGGCTCGCCAAGTTTGTGATGGTGTAATGTGGGCCCAGGATCCGGAATAAATCAACCGGCAGTCAGGTGACTCTGTACACACAACACAGACTTTAACAAAACTGATAACTCTTACAATTCACACACAACACACTATAGCGTTCCTTATTTACATGCCAAACGTCCTACGCGCCTCGGCACACGAACTGTCCTACTCGCCGTTATGACTGTTGCCGCTGCGGCGAGGTCGGTCGTCACCGGTGTTCCTTGTGCAGTCACGCTGCCTTGACCGTGGTGAGGTGGTGGTGGTGGTGATGTTGGTGCTGCAGGCCGGTAGATCACCAGGCCACTGCAGTGCAGGTTAATGGCCCATCGCCAACATGAGCCGCGGCCACCTCGTGCCACCACTCGGGCCCCATGATCCCAGGCCATGAACAGAGTATGCTGCCGGTCCCCGTGTCAGCGCCGGCCACAGAGCGGGAAGCCAGCTCACCAGGTCCGCAAGGCTGCCGGACACCTGGTTGAGTGACGCAGCCCGAAGCAGGAAGCCAGCTCACCAGATCCGCAAGGCTGCCGGACGCCTAGTTGAGTGACGCAGCCCGAAGCAGGAAGCCAGCTCACCAGGTCCGCAAGGCTGCCGGACGCCTAGTTAAGCGATGTCGCGACTTGAACCGCCGACCAGCAGCTGCCGTTCGAACTGTGTCACGCTCCAACTGCTCGAGCCGCACGCCCCGCTCGCGCTTCCTTTTCCTCGTCTTCGCCTCCAAGGCGTACCGCAGAGCAGAACTGCCGTTCCCTCTTCGCCCCGTCACGGGCCACACAATCCACATCATCACACCACCCCCCACTCAAGATAGTTGTGAGCAACTACTCCACTCCACGCCAGGCGGTGAGTAGGCAAAAGTGCAAGCGCGTTTGTAAAGAGGGAACAAGTTCACACGGATCCTAATGGTTGTGATCCACACAGCACGTAATGAAAAAAACACACATGAAAAATACACAAGTGGAGAAAGATTAGAGCAATTCAGATGCGACTTAGGTAGTCCGCTCCTACATTGTCTGAGCCTTTTATGTATTCTACGGTAAAGCTGTATTCTTGCATTAGTAAGCTCCATCGTAGCACTCGATTATTGACGTGTTTGGCTGACTGCAAGTACCGGAGTGGCTGGTGGTCGCACTGAATAATGAAGGATTTGCCGCATAAGTAATTGTGGAACTTCTGAACAGCCCACACGAGCGCTAAGCATTCACGCTCTATTGTGGAATAGCGGGCCTCTCTAGGCAGCAGATTGCGACTAGCATAAGCAACCGGATGTAAAATATCGTCCGCACTGTTTTGCAGAAGCACTGCGCCGATGCTTGTGCTTGAGGCATCAGTACGGAGCACGAAAGGCTTCGAAAGATCCGGTGCTTGCAGTATGGGACTTACGGCGAGCTCGTCTTTCAGCACGGTGAATGCTTTTCTTGCGTCGGTCCCCACGATACGACGTGATGTTGGCCTTTCTTGGTAAGGTCAGTCAAGGGCTTGGAATTCTCTGCGTAGTTCGGAATGAACTGCCTGTAATAGCCCGTAAGACCGAGAAAGGATTGTACAGCTTTCTTCGTCGTGGGGCGCTTGGCAGCTAGGATCTTGTCCAGCGTTTTCCTCTGGCATACGTCGCACGACTTGACAAACCGTCTTATTTCTTTATGCATACCTGGCAAGTAAAAATCCCCAAGGATACGGTCTGTGGTACGTCGCACGCTTTGGTGACCAGCCATAATGCCCTCATGTGCAACCTTCAAAATGTGTTGTCGAAGTGTCCTTGGCACGACTACTTGCTTAAAGGTCCTCCCCGTAGAAAGGCGGTAATGTCGATACAGTAGAACAGCCTCTTCAGAAAAGTGGTACGTCGTGTCTTTATTGGAGTGAAACTCCTTCCCAATCTTGCTGAAGCAACTCTTCAGACTTGGGTCGTCTTTTTGGCTCTCAGTTAGCTGTACTCGGGTCACTTCTAGCGAACCAACTAGCGGAATCTTCATCATGCTCTCCGTCTTCCCCTGCGTCCGAACGACGGCAGAAAGCAAGGTTGACTTTTTCCAGCATGCCGGGATTTAGCTCGAACCAGTCGATTCAGGGAACAGGGCGTCAGAGTATTCCCAGGTAGTATCTGGCTCCTGTGGTCCTTTTACTCCTGGAATATTGCCGAGCACGAGGTCGTACAAAGGGTTAGTCATGCATAAAGCGTTTACATCACCAACGAAGTAGGGCGTGTGTATCTGTATGTTTGCTTCCGGTAGTTCCTTGGCCTTTCCATCCAAAAGCATAACTCTTGCTGTCTTCCCGGTCAGGCATCGATCCGGCTGCTTCTTTGGCCTCTTCTCTCTCAGCTGCGCGCTCATCTCTCTGCCTAACTTGCTCTCGCTCAATCCATTCGCGAAGTTCCGCGCCAGACAAGCCTAACTGAGCTGCTACAGCCGCTAACTTATTGAGATCTATGTCTCTCGTCTTGTGCTGCGTGCACACACCTGACTGGCGCTTTCCGCGTTCGAGATGTTACTGGCGGTATCTTGGCAGGCTCGCCAAGTTTGTGATGGTGTAATGCGGGCCCAGGATCCGGAATAAATCAACCGGCAGTCAGGTGACTCTGTACACACAACACAGACTTTAACACAACCGATAACTCTTACAATTCACACACAACACACTATAGCGTTCCTTATTTACATGCCAAACGTCCTACGCGCCTCGGCACACGAACTGTCCTACTCGCCGTTATGGCTGTTGCTGCTGCGGCGAGGTCGGTCTTCACCGTTGTTCCTTGTGCAGTCACGCTGCCTTGACCGTGGTGAGGCGGTGGTGGTGGTGATGGTGGTGCTGCAGGCCGGTAGATCACCAGGCCACTGCAGTGCAGGTTAATGGCCCGTCGCCAACATGAGCCGCGGCCACCTCGTGCCACCACTCGGGCCCCAGGATCCCAGGCCACGAACAGACTATGCTGCCGGTCCCCGTGTCAGCGCCGGCCACAGAGCGGGAAGCCAGCTCACCAGGTCCTCAAGGCTGCCGGACACCTGGTTGAGTGACGCAGCCCGAAGCAGGAAGCCAGCTCACCAGGTCCGCAAGGCTGCCGGAGGCCTGGTCAAGCGATGTCGCGACCCGAACCGCTGACCAGCAGCTGCCGTTCGAACTGTGTCACGCTCCAACTGCTCGAGCCGCACGCCCCGCTCGCGCTTCCTTTTTGCTCGTCTTCTCCTCCAAGGCGTACCGCAGAGCAGAACTGCCGTTCCCTCTTCGCCCCGTCACGGGCCACACAATCCACATCATCACACAGCGCTTTGCGATAGGTGGAGAGACACTGGAAGTTGTAAAAGAATATGTCTACTTAGGGCAGGTAGTAACCGTGGAGCCGAACTATGTGAGTGAAGTAACAAAAAAAAAATAAAAAAGGGGTGGATAACATTCGGCAAGCAGTCTCAAATCATGAATGGTAATTTACCGCTAGCCCTCAAGAGGGAGGTATATAACAGCTGCATCTTGCCGGTACTTACCTATGCAGCAGAAACCTGGGGGCTTACAAAGAGGGTTCAGCTTATATTGAGGACCACGCTGCAAGCGATTGAAAGGAAAATGATAGGTGTAAACTTGATAGACAAGACGACAGCAGAGTGGGCCAGGAAAGAAACCTGAATTAAGGATGTGATATAGCTGAAGTCAAGAAGAAATGGGCATGGGCTGGGTACGTAGGCTGGAGAACTGCTGGTCATTAAATGTCCCCAGAGACAGCAGACGAGTGAGGGGAAATAGAAAGTTTGTTGTGCCAATGAGATTTTAAAAAGCACAGCATATCCACGGAGTGAATGATGATGAGTAGGGTGAAGCATCCGTCAGCCCGTTTGTGCTTCCATTCATCCGTCCGTTCTTTCTTGCTTCCGTCCGTCCGCGCGACAATCCGCGCGTCCATCCGTCCATGCGTCAGTCCGTCTGTCCGTACGTCCATCCATCCGTACGTCAATGCGTCCGTCCATATGTCCATCCTTCTGCTAGTCTGTCTGCCAGTCTGTCCGTGCGTCCATCTAATGAACACTCCAAATACTGCCATCTCGCATCTCGCTTCCCCATGGCAGATACCAGCTCCGCGCATCCGTCCATCCATCCATCCGTCTGCTAGTCTGTCTGTCCGTCCATTTATGCGTCCATCCGTGCGTCCATCTAGGGAAAACTCCAAGTACCGCCATCTCCTATCTCGCATCCCGGTGGCTACGTACGACAACCACGGAGGATGGAGAGACCCAGGCCCTAAGGAGCTTCGCCCCTAAACGTTCGCAGGTATATCATGGCAGCAGAAAGCACAGGACTGGGTTGACGTGGATCATGGGAGAGGCCTTTGCCCTGCAGTGGGCGTAGTCAGGCAATGATGAAAGAATACCAGATAGTCAAAATTTCCGGGGTGCTCTAGTGTACTGCGTCTCTCAGAGCGAAAGCTTCGACCTGTGAATCCCACAGCGAACAAAGTTTGGCTACGGATATGCCTTGTGGGAGCACCTGACTTGTGAAGCCGAAATTCACAACGGGCTACCAGGTTCTATTAGCCGTGATGCTGAGAGCCGTATACGGAACAGCAACAGACTGCGTGAGGAGCAAGTCGGGAGGGGGCGCAGCGTGGTATGCGCCATCTGGCACAGATGGGGAACGTAGCATGTTGACATATGCACCAGTCTTCGGGGCTAGAATAATAAAGTCGCTGTGAGTCATCGGAACGAAGATTGGCATGAGGGGTCACTGCATTAGGGTCAAGGCGGAGCACACCAGTGGAGCAATCAATGGGCGTGGAGTTGGCGGCGAGAAAATTCAGTGCAAGGATGAGGTTGGGAGGGCATGTGGCAAGAACCGTAAACAGGACCACCACTTAATGACCTGCAACAGCAACTTGTGCAGTACACATCCCTACGACAGGCGTCCTTCGTCAGCGACATTTAGCGCACTGGTCAAGGGTGGCCTAAGGATATTCTTCGTGCAGCGACAAAAATCTGCGCTCATAACAGACGTGATCACCCGTGGCGATTAAACATCGGACAGCAGTGCCGTCAACATAAACTTCAACGGTGTTCCAGAGTAGACGCAAGGGAAAAGAGAATTTTCACTTAAGACCAACCATGCAGCTTCACCGCTATGCAGAAGCTGTGAATCCTAGTTTTCCGAGAACATGCAGCGGTTAATGGACGGTTAATGGCGGCCACATTTGGTGGAAACAGGCGGATGGCTCGGAGTCGGTGGGGACGAGAACGAGCGGCAGTAGTCTTCCGGAGCGGTGAAGGCTGAAGACTCAGTGCGGGACGGATAACGGTGCTGCATTTGGTGGAAGGGGCCGTTGTAAGTGGAATACGGGATAAAAGGCGAAGAGGGTGACTGACTGCGATAGTAGCGAGCAATGTGGCCTGCCAGACCACATCGGAAGCAGATCGACTAATCATCTGGTTTACGTCATTCGGATGGGTTTCTGGAACGAGGGGGGTATTGACGGTGGCTTGTTGGTTTTATAGAGGCTATGGATGCATCATTATTGTTCATGGCAGAAACGGTGGAACGCAGACCCATATTAGCAAATTCCTGGAGGACGATGGCCTGGACAAGGACACAGTGGGCACCAGTGTCTCGGTAAACGTTCGTTGGTTGGCAGCCGGGCTCACGGTCATGAGTTCGTGTCGGACGTCAGACGATGCGTGTCACATATTCAGATGTGAATGACTGACAAGGAGCTTTTTGCAAGACGACGTGGAAGAGGTGTTGGGAAGACGATAGAACTGCTGTGTAATGCGCTGACTCATCGCTTGCTCGAGGTGTCGACACTCCTTAATTATGACGTCGACGGTGGTTACGTTGGAGAAGACGAGCAGGTTGACGCATCATCGGCGATACCTTTTAAAATGTGCGAGATCTTGTGATCCTCGGACATGTTTTGATATTACATCTGGCACCGGTCTATCGCACGTCTCGCATATATGTGAAGCTTTGATCGACGGCTGAGTGCGTACGGCCAACTGTTTCCGGACAGCAAGCTGCTTTCCAAATGGTTTGCCAAAAAGTTCAAGGATCTTCTCCGTGAACATGTCCCAGGTCGTAACCTCGCGTTCGTGCGTCTCAAACATGACTCGAGGAGTTTGGTCAAGGTAGATTATGACGTTTTCCAACATGATGGTTGGGTCCCAGCCATATTGCGTGCTTACGCACTTGTACATGCTGTACCAATTATCCGTATCGATGTTGCTTTCTCCAGAAAGGGTACCGGGATCATGGGTTGCGTTATGGCAACGTCCCGAGTGGTTGTTGGGGATGTTGCTGACATAGTTTGGGAAGGCGCATCTTCACATACAGCCATGGTAGTAGATAGCAAGAGGCGTCCACTGCAGAGATTCGTCATTAAAGAAAAGTACCCCGCTCCTCTACGAAAAATGTTACGTGACGATAACACTGTCAGTCACAAGCCACAGTTTAGCACAGTCAACTTCAACTTCCTACTAGGTGCTTTTTAGGATGTGTTCCACTACATACTGATAATGTGAGTGAAAAAACGCAACAATATTGCGGTTTTTGGACGTTCAGCCTAGAAAATAATAATAATAATAATAATAATAATAATAATAATAATAATTGTACTATTATTATTAAATTGAGGCGTTTTAGAGCGGCACTCTTTTATACAACAGGAAAGCGGTCACGACAAGTGGTAATGGCGGAACCAGCCTGTGTACCCAGCCAACCAGTCGTTGTCTTCTTCACAACCAGTCGTCATCTTCTGCCCCCTGCCTATCTGAGTAGCACTCACCTTCTTACCTACATTTTCCTCCACTCCGGAAAAGAGCCATCCTGGCGACTTATGGGCAGGAGATAATAGAGGAATTGTAATATGGTTTTAGGCAGTCTATGTGGACGGTCTCACATCCACGGCGTCGTTGATCATGGGGCTGCTCAAGCGGCTCCACGATGTGATTGACAGGTGAAGTTTGTTTAGCCACACGGTAAGGGGCGTTGTACTTGTACATCAGTTTCGTTGAGAGACCTGGGCTGGTTGAAGGGATGCGAAGCCAGAAAAGGTCATCCGATGCATAAAAAGCCGGAGGCGTTGGGCTATCGCGGTGGTGTTTCTGGCGTTGCTGTTCAGCACTTGTGAGGGAGCGGGCAAGGGACGACACTCTTCCGCGTATTTAGCAGCTTGTGACATCGTCGTCGACTCAGCAACATCCGGGCGGTTAGAAAGAATGGTGTCTAGCGTGCAAGAGGGCTCGCGATCACAAAGAGGAAGTATGGAAAGAAACCAGTGGTTGTCTGGACAGCAGTATTATGCGCGTATGTTAAAAACAAGAGAACACGATTTATCATTGGAATAAACTACCAAGTGATGTTGTAACTGTGCGTGATCACGACACGTTTGTCCGCAGATTAATGGAGATGTTGAATGTAGAACCGTAACATTTTGTGGCTTTCTTTCGTTTAGTCTAGCGCCAATATTACATCAGTTATTGCGCACATCGTGTCATGCCATACTGTGTGCTACGTTACTATGTCTTCTTTGGTGCAAAATTTGTTTCTGCATTTACATTTTTATTATTTTTTCGTGTTCTGTGTAAATATTTCTGTTTTGCACATGACCCTGCTGTATTGTAACTACCCCCCTCCTATGTAATGCCCAAATGGGCCTTTAGGGTATATGAATAAAAACACTGTCCCAGTTGGAGTGATTGGTTGCGACGTACATTGACAGCATATCTCGTAACGTACGGTTAAATTGTTCTGTAATGCCATTAGTTTGAGGATGATACGTGATGGTGGTGCGATGAATGACTTGGCATTCCTTGAGAAGCGATTCGATGGCGTCCGACAAAAACACACGCTCTCGGTCACTCAGGAGTTCATGTGGTGCACCGTGACGTAAATTTATCTGATGCAATATGAAACGACCGACGTCACTTGCTGACGCAGAAGAGAGTGGTGACGTTTCTGCGTAGCGCGTAAGGGAATCGAGAGCGACGATTACCCAACGATTTCCAGCCGGTGTAATCGGAAGAGGTCCAAACAGACCAATACCAACACGGTCAAACGGTCGGGCAGGACAAGGTATGGGCTGTAGTGGAGCTGGAGAACTTTGAGTGGGATTATTCCGGCGCTGGCAAGCGAGACAGGAACGTACATAGCGACGAACGAAGCGATACTATTCCACGCCAGTAGTAGCGGTGGGACAGGCGGGTGTAGGTTTTTAACACTCCAGCATGGGCGCATTGTGGGTCGGCATGAAAGGAGGCGCATATGTCTGAGTGGAGACGTCTGGGAATAACTAGGAGCCATTGGCGTTCTTTGGAGAGATAATTCCGTCTGTATAGCAAACCGTATTTGATAACGAAGTGCTGTATTTGACGACGCGTACCACTATGGATATTTTGCGAGAGAGTTTGACTCAACAAGTTGATAAGTGAAGCGATCCAAGGATCTTTTCGTTGCTCCTGTAGCATGTCGCTAACACTGAGTGCAGATATGTCGGGGGCAGGCGAAGACGGCGACTCGTCACTACATCGTAGAGGTGATCGGGACAAAGCGTCTGCGTCAGAATGTTTTCGCCCAGATCGGTAAACAACGTGAATGTCGTACTCTTCTAGCCGAAGCGCCCAACGGGTGAGCCGGCCGGTGGGATCTTTTAACGAGGAGATCCAACATAATGCATGATGATCTGTAACCACGCTGAATGAGCGCCCGTAAAGATAGGGTCGAAACTTGCCTATGGCCCATATGATGGCTAGACACTCTTTTTCGGTGACTGAATAGTTGGCTTCTGCTTTTGTGAGTGCACGGCTGGCGTAAGAGACGATGTACTCATCAAATCCGGGTTTACGCTGGGCGTGCACAGCACCGAGACCAACTCCGCTAGCATCCGTGTGTATTTCCGTCGGGGCAAGAGGATCAAAATGTCGCAGTATAAGAGGTGACGTAAGAAGGTGGCGGAGTGGGGCGAATACGTCATCACAAGCTGACGACCAACTAGAAAGGTCGCTGTTGCCGGCAAGAAGGTCAGTCAAGGGCGACTATGATGGAGGCGAAGTTGCGAATAAAAAGACGAAAATATGAACATAAACCGAGGAAGCTGCGGTTTTTTAAGGTGTTCGGCTTAGGAAATTCAGCAACGGCACGGAGTTTCGTTGGGTCCGGAAGAATGCTATCACTAGATACAACATGGCTCAAATATAGGAGTTTTCGAGCGCCAAAGCACCACTTCTTCAAGTTGAGCTGTAGACTAGCGGAAGTGAGGCAAGTAAGCACTGTCTCGAGGCGCTGAAGATGCGTTGAAAATATCGCGACATTGTCTAAATAACACAGACATGTCTGCCATTTCAGGCCACGAAGGATGTTGTCGATCATGCGCTCGAAAGTGGCAGGCGCATTTCAGAGCCCGAATGGCATGGCGTTTTATTCGTATAAGCCATCAGGGGTAACGAAAGCTCTCTTGGGGCGAGCAGCCTCAGCCATGGGAACCTGCCAATAACCTGAGCGCAGATCCAGGGACGAAAACTCTGCGCCTTGTAAGGAGTCAAGGGCATCGTCTAGCGAGGTAGCGGGTAAAAATCTTTGCGTGTGATCTTATTCAACCGGCGGTAGTCGACGCAGAATCTTATTGAGCCATCCTTTTTCTTGACTAGAATAACTGGGGAAGCCCACGCGCAGTTAGAGGGCTCAATAATGCCGCGCTTCATCATGTCGTTAACTTGTTCCGCGATTATACGACGCTCAGATGCCGATACCCGATACGGACGCTGACGTAAAGGAGCGTGAAGGCCAGTGTCGATTTAACGAGATACTGTGGAAGCACGGCCCAAAGTTAGTTGCTGGTGATCAAAGCTGGCGTGGAAGCGCTCAATGAGGGCGATGATGTCGACGCGCTGCTGGGCCGTAAGGTTGGTGTCGATGCAGCGCGAAATTGCGCCGGTGAATGATGGGGAAGAGGGCGACGTGCAGCAATCAACAGCGCCAATAGGTAGCGCAGTCGAGTGGTCAGGAACTGCACGTGCACTCGAGGGATCAAGAGAGAGAGAAATAAATAAAAGGAAGAGACAGGGAGGTTAACCTAAACGAACTGGTTTGCTACCCTGTATGGGGGTGGGCAAAAGGGTCGGAGAGAGGATAAAAATAGAGAGATAAAAAATAAATTAGATAAAAACCACATGCACACACATTCAGTGAGTTCCCATCACAGTCGTTTTGATAGGCCGGTTGAACGCAAGAAGCGCAGGAGCGCCTTCACAGCCTTCTTCTGCGACTTAAAGCCCTGTCGGCAGCGCAGGATTCTTTCTTCCGAAAGAGGCTGGTTGTCCAGTTCATTTAGTGCATTGCAGAGTGACTGTCTCTGCGAGCAGTATTGTGGGCAATCACACAGAATGTGCCAAGTTGTTTCATCACTACCACAATGGTCGCATGAAGCAGTGTCAGCCATTCCTATGCGGAACGCGTACGCATTGGTAAATGCGATGCCAAACCATAATCTGCACAGCATAGTAGCGTCTCGTCGGCGTGATTCCGGAGGAATTCGAAGACTAAGAGTTGGGTCCAAAGTACCTAACCGTGCATGGATGAAATGTGACTCATTCCATTGTGAGGAGGTGCGCTTGCGAGCAAGCATGCGGAGTTTCCCTGCAGCGTCTGTTCTGGAAAGCGGAATTGATATTTCATCGCTTTCAGTATGGGCAGAACGGGCAGCTAGATCGGCCCGTTCATTGCCAATTATTCCACAATGACTTGGGAGCCATTGAAAGGCTATTTCATGTCCTTCCTCAATGAGTTGGTGAGTCTTTTCTGCAATCTCTAATACCAGCTGTTCGTACGGGCCGTGGCGTAAAGGTGATAGAAGGGATTGCAGTGCCGCCTTTGAGTCACTAAAAATTGTCCATTTTTGTGGCTCTTGGTCGTTGATGCATTGCAATGCAGAACGAAGAGCTGTGAGCTCTGCTCCCGTTGATGTCGTAAGGTGGGAGGTCTTGAATTTTCTTGTCGTGTCTTCTATCGGTATAACAAATGACGCCGTTGAACTCTTCTGTAAAACAGAGCCGTAGGTGTATACGTGTATACAGCCTTGATACGTATCGTATAACAAGAGCAGAGCAAGCTGTCTAAGAGCAGGTGACGACTTATCTGCTTTTTCCTGGATGCCAGGTATAGTTAGCCTGATGTTAGCCTGAGTCAGGCACCAGGGAGGAGTCGAAGGCCTGGTGGCGGGTGTGAAGCATGTCGGCAAAGAATCGCGATATGTGGTGACCGTTTGGCAAAATGACGATCGTGGTCTGTCTGCTGGTAGAGAGGCTAGGTGGTGGCAGGGTGTCTGAGCAATATGCCTTATATGTGTCCTGATTGCCTCAACGTCGATATGTGTCGTGATGAGGTGGTCACCGGCGATAGCTATAGTAGCAATTTTCGACGCACTACGAGGCAAGCCGAGGCAAATCAGGAGTGCCTGGGACTGAACACTCTGTAGCGTTCGAAGGCTTGTTTTGCTTGCATTGGTCAATGCCGGTAAACTGTACCGCAGAAAACCGAAAAAAAGTACTCTGTACAGCTGTAGCATTGCACTGGGAGACATTCCCCAAGCCTTCCCTGCAAAGAACTTCAGTATACTACAGATGCCCATTAACCGTTTCTTCATGTACAAAACATGATCGCTCCATGAGAGATTCCTGTCAATTATGACGCCCAAAAACTTGTGCGATCGAACGTATGGTACAGTTTGACCATTGATGCTTATAGTGTACTTATCCATAGGCTTTCGCGTAAAAGCTACGAGGGCGCATTTCTCGGAAGAAATTTCCAAGCCTCAATTTCGTAGGTAGCGTAATGTTTCAGTGGCAGCTTTTTGAATTCTCCTTCGTAACTGCAGGCGTGTTACAGCCGATGCCCAAACGCAGATATCATCTGCGTACATTGATAGCCTGACCGTGCTTGGCAGATGCTCAGTGAGAGCAATTAACGTAAGATTGAACAGCACAGGGCTGAGTACGCCACCCTGGGGGACGCCACAGTGGCTGTAATGTGGAGAGGATGGACCGTCTTCAGTGCTGACAAAGAAGGATCGCATTGACAAATAACTACGTATCCAGCGATACCTCCGACCACCTACTCCTATATCTTCGAGAGCGGTGAGAACAGCTTCATGCGTAACGTTGTCATACGCCCCTTTAACGTCTAGGAACAAAGATGCGCAGAGACGCTTACGGCCTTTCTCGTGTTGGACGTAAGTGACCAGGTCGACAACGTTGTCAATCGATGCTCGACCACGCCGAAATCCTGCCATGGCATCTCGGTAGATGTTGTTACACTCCAAGAACCACTCCAGGCGTCCCAGGATCACCCTCTCCATAACTTTGCCTACACAACTAGCCAATGCGATCGGACGATAAGATGAGAGCTCCAACGGTGACTTGTCTGGTTTCAGAAGTGGAAGAAGGCGACTTGTCTTCCAGCTTGTCGGGAACGTTTTATCTTGCCAGGATTTGTTGTACAACTCCAAGAGGAGGATTCTCGCGCGTTCACCCAGATGACACAAGGCCCTGTAAGAAATTCTATCGGGCCCTGGTGTCGATGTGCGTCCACACAAAGCTAGTGCTGCTCTGAGCTCCCCGATTGAAAAAGGCATATCCATGCGGGAATCCAGTGTTTGTGGACAGTTAGTCGAGGGCAATAGACTATTGGGCACTGCGAATGGCCCAGATACTCTGGCACAGAAGTCTTCTGCCACGTCAATGCCGCGTCTCTGTTCAGAAAGTGCGAGATCCCTGAATGGTGACCACTGAGTGGGTTTTGTGCGGAAACCTCGTACAGTCTCCCACAATTGGGATAAAGGTTTTCGTCGGTCAAGTGACTCACAAAAAACAGTCCAACGTTGTGACTCGAGTTTAATTATCTGGCGCTGAATCTTCTTTTGTATACGTCGAGCAATCCGTAAGTCTTCTATTGCCTCCGTGCGTCGGTATCTTCGTTCAGCACGCCACCGGACTGCTCGAAGTCGTTCTAGCTCAATGTCAAATTTTGTTACTTTGGGAGAGCTGGTGAGGGTACACGTAGTATCGTGTATTGTTCTTTTAATTATCTCCTCTATGTCGAGGGATATGTTTGCCTCACATTTCTCCTCCATGTGAGACTGGAATTTCAACCAGTCCACTCTCTGAACACTATCGCGTACCTTAGCATGGGACAATCCTGCGATTTTGACGTGAGTGTGAATGTGGTCACTTCCATGCGTTTCTATGTCTGGAAACCACTCAGCATGCCTGACGAGGCCTCGTGAGGCAAAGGCAAGGTCAAGGCAGCTGCTATACCTTGAACCACTTAGGAACGTTGGACTACCATCATTTAGCCAGAAAAGTTGGTTAACGGAGGCGAAGGACACCAACTGTCTCCCTTTAACATTGGTCTTCGAACTTCCCCAGATTGTATGATGGGCGTTGAAGTCGCCAATTATAATGCATGGGTGAGAAGTTGCTGACAGAATACCTTGTAGTCTTGTATGGTCGAAACGGCTTGATGGAGAGAGGTAGGCACCCACAACTGTGATGGTAAGTCTCCTTTTCACTGTTATACTTACATATTGATTGTCGTCATGGGGTGACACCGGATGATGGATGTAGGTGACGTCGCGGCGAATAAACATCAGAACTTTGCTATTGTCCGCAGTTGTAGACGACATGAATGACTCATAACCAGAAAGTCTGATTTCTTTCTGTAAATTTGGCTCGCAGGTGACAATGATGGGGAGCTTATTGGTGTACACAAACCGACGGAAATTGGCGATGCAGGACCTCAGTCCTCGGGTATTCTATTGAATAATCGCTGTCTTTCGGACCTCTTCTCTGAAAAACAGTGGCTGGTGAGCCATTATTTACTCAAGCGCTGCGAGTACTGGACTCAAAGCGTCTAGTAATTGCAATGCACCTCTTGCTGACGGTGTGTGCATGTTGCTTAACAACAAGCGAATGACGTTCATTAAGGGTCGCAAAAGAGCTATCAATTGCTGATCTGTGTTCCGAAAGTCCTCCATTGCAGCAGCTTGCTCTGAAGAAGACGGCTTCTGCTGCGGCTCTTCTGAGCGTTGTGTACGCGTAAGTGGAGGCCACTCTTCTGTAGAGACTTGCCTACCCCTTTGCTCTTTTCCAACGTCTGTGTTTGCCGTGCTGGAAACGGCAGCTGGCGATATTTCCTGATGCGTCGACTTATTACCGGAAGTTGGCGCCACCCGACGTGAAGACCTTCGACGGCGACGTCGTCTTCGTCGGATTTTCTCAGCAGCTTCTTTGTGGGTTGAGCTGTCTCGTACTATTTGATTCAGAATAGAAAATTCTTTCTTTATGTGCGGACATTCTTTTGAAAAAGCCTTGTGAGCACCTTGACAGTTAGGACACTTCAGTGTGGTAGCGCTACAGTTGTCTTCCGCGTGTGGTTCGGCGCACCGGGGGCACGCTGCGGAGCTCCTGCAAACACCCTTTACATGGCCGATCTTCTGACAATTGAAGCATCGCACGGGTTTAGGAATAAATGGTCGAACTTGTTGACGAAAGTGGCCAACCTTCACGTATGCGGGAAGACAGTCACCTTTGCACGTTACTCTCACACAGCGTGTGTTACGTCCAACACTGACAAGGACGTTATCTTGACTCGCTGGTTTTATAAGTATTCGAAGGTCTGCGTTTGGGATTTCTGTGTTAATGTCGTAAATGACTCCTGTTGTGGTCGCACCATCGGCTGGTATGATGGACCTAACTGCAATGTTTCCCAGTTGTGTTACTTGTTGCAGCGTGCTCAGCGCACTCAGATGCACCACATCGACAGCCAGGATGTTTCTTCTTGTACTAGGCCGTACTTCTTTAATCTCCTTCGGCACAGTGTTCTCGAAATAGAGCGAAAGCGCTTGCCTGTTCAGAGCACGCAGGCTTTCTGTAGCGTTCTATGGCACGAACAGGATGGAATGGGGCCATCGCTGGGGCGCCGTTTTCAATGTGGCTATACTTAACACCAGCGATGGATTGATGATCCGTCGCTTGGCCTTGCGGTGCAGGACAGGTTGAAAGCCGTCGTCTGAGGACTCGTCGTAAGATGCGGAGTACAGCTCAGTGTCATCGCTCTCACTGGATGTGTTTCCTCGCTTCCTCGAGGTAGTGGCCGCGGTCGAACCGGAGTCGGACGTCACCTCGTGAGGTGGTACATCCATTACCGCAACGTACGGGGCAATACACCCCACAACTGCAGCGAAAAGTCCAGAAAAGCACTGAGACGAGCGAGATGTGTTCTACAAAGAATCACTTCGTCTTCCTCCTCCTCGAGGGATAAATGTGATCGGCAAAGCCCAGGCACTCTCCGAACAGTAACTTGCAAGGCAAGGGAAACGGATTTGAAACTCAAATTGCACTTGATTCATCGTGAGTGTTCAGAACAGTGAAAGGGATCAGGAAGCGCTTGCGGTGAACAGCGGTTTCAGAAGGCGTAAAAAGAACAGTTGAGCCACTAGATACGTCACAGGAAAGCGGAACTAGGGCGGATGAGAACGGGGGTATCGAAGTGTCGGTGGCAACGAAAAATTTTGCTGATGAAAGGGCCGAGTCGAGTGAAGCAGCATCGCATAACGGCGCGAACTCCACTTCGGCGCGAGCACAGTGGATGACGGCATGATGAGTGCAGAGAAAGTCCCAGCCTATTATAATATCATGGGAACACTGCGGGAGCACTACAAACTCGACGACATAAATATCGTCAGCAATATCAACACGTGCTGTGCATGCAGCAAAAGGGCGAATTCGTTGCTAGCTCGCAGTGCTCAAAATAAAGTCGTGAAGAGGCATTGTCACTTTTTTTATTCGACAGCAAAGTTTTTCAGTCATTACAGACAATGCGGCGCCAGTATCGACCAATGTAAAAACAGGTATACCTTCAACGGACACAGCAACGACGACGGCGAAAAACAGGATCTTGTGGAGTTCGAAAGATCCGCAGTTCTTGCCCCCGGAACTGCGGCTGCTAGTTTTCCTCAGGGACAGGGCGAGGTCGATGCAGCATAGGGGAAAGGGAACGGCGTTGAGGGGAAGACCACCGGTGTCTGTTGAAGTTCCGGCGAGGTGAAAATGTGTTCATGGTGGCAGGCTCGCCAGATAAATAGGCTCAGGTCGTGGTGGGAAATCATGATTGTTCGGCCGGACGTCGTCACGCAGGAAAGACTCACGCCGTCGACAAAATCACACCACGTGACCCGCAATTACACAGGCGAAGCATATGGGGCGGTTGTCTTGAGTGCGCCAAGGGCTATGAAAGCGTGGGGGTGGTGGTCGGGAGAAAGTACGGGTAGCCTGGTACATAGGCTCAGTCGGTACGACAAAGCGGCGTGTGGACGTAGGTGTTCGCGACAAAGAAGCGTGGGCGTTCGCGACAGGAGGTCGTCGGGTTCCATTCAGTGCTTCGGCATAGGTCAGTGGAGCAGCCACAAGTGGTGCGAGAGCTGTTGGTAGCGCCTCGGACACTTGCTCCTGAACTATTCGCTGTATTGATGGAGCTAAAGTAGATGGGGCACCTTCGGAGGTATAATGCATGAGGGACAACTGCCGTGCGACCTTCTCTTGTACCAATTGCTTGATCTCGAGAAGCGAAGTAGTGTGGTCTATAGCAGTGCCAGCCGACGTTAACGCGGAGATTGTTGCGCATGGCGCGCTGGCACGACGAGTGGTGTGACGCTGTTTCCAGAGCTCGTCGCAGCTCTGATCAAGTTGGATCACTTCCGCTACTGTTTGTGGGCTCTTGGCGGCAAGCATCTGAAGTGCGTCTTCAGTCACGCCTTTCAAGATGTGTTTGATCTCGGCTTCTGTTTTGGCCGAGTTGACACGCCAGCAAAGGTCGACCACATCTTCGCTATAACTGGTGTATATCTCACCATTCTGCTGAGCTCTAGTACGCAAGCGCTGTTTGGTCCGTAGTTTGCGAAGCGCTGGACGGCCAAACAATTCCGCAAACGCCGTTCGGAAGGCCGACCAGGTGGGGAGGTCTTTCTCGTGATTACGGTACCACATACTGGCGACGTCGGTCAAATAAAATTGGACGACAGTAAGCTTGTGCGCATCGTCCCACTTGTTGTGCTTGCTCACCCGGTCGTATTCGTCGAGCCAGTCTTCCACGTCCTTGTCATCGGTTCCACTGAAGGTAGGCAGATCGCGTTACCGAAAGGAGCAGATACAGACAGGAGCTGCAGTAGTTGGAGCGTAGGCGGGCGCCTGCTGATCGTCGTCCGTGGACATCGTAGCAACTGGAGGCCACGTACTGTTTCGCAAATCCAGGATCATGCGTTACCCATGCAGCACCTCCACCAATTAAAATGAGGCGTTTTAGAGCGGCACTCTTTTATAAAAGAGGAAAGCGGTCATGACAAGTCAAGTGGTAATGTCGGAACCAGCCTGTGTACCCAACCAACCAGACGTCGTGTTCTTCACAGACTGATTGATAACCCCTAACTATCTGAATAGCACTCATATTGTTCACAACATTATTATTATTATTATTATTATTATTATTATTATTATTGCAGTGCAGCATACGCACCTACGCGTATGCGCCTTCGGAAGATAACAAAAGCCCCCTGCTCTGATTGCGTGAGAGCCTGTGCCATCTTTGCCAGACTTGCCGTACGGCCATTTTTTTGTTGCGACCTCGTTGCGACTTCTCTGCTCGAATAAACATCATCACATTTAGTGGAGGCTGCTGAGATCCCCAAGCAGACCTGGAGCTCCGCTTTCGCAAGTTGGCCGAAAGACCACCACGAAACATGACTGACGCAGTCACCAACCAGCCCATCCCAGCCCAGCCAGCACCATCGGCTGCCCCGTCTACCTGCCCCGGCGCTACCCGCCAACGGGACTCACCAATCTTCAGCGGCAGTGGTGAGCAAGATGTCGAAGGCTTGCTCTTCTTGTACGAACGCGTAAGTGCCAGCGACAAGTGGGACGACGACTCTAAGCTCGCCTACGTTATCTTTTACTTGGCAGACGTAGCTAAGCTTTGGTATACCAGCCGCGAAACCACCATCGCCAACTGGTCCTCCTTTAAGACCCTCGTGACTGAAGCGTTCGGCCGACCAGAGGTCCGCAAGCTCCGCGCTGACCAGCGTCTACGCTACTGAGCCCAGCAGCCTGGCGAGACGTTTACTAGTTACATTGAGGATGTGCTCGACCACTGCAGGCGTGTTAACCCATCTATGCCTGAAGAAGAGAAAATTTGGCAGATTCTCAAGGGTATTGAGGATGGCGCATTCCAGATGCTACAGCGAAAAGCCCGACCACGGTGGCAATCCTCGTAAGCCTCTGCCAGAGCTTCGATGAATTGCGCCGTCAACGTTCCATCGCCCGACAGTGTTCCACCACCAGATTCGATCTCGGCCGTCGCACTCGCAAGCGCCGACGTTCGCCAAGAAAGTTTGTCCAACCAGATGAAAGACTTCATCAGAGTGGAAGTCGCCCGACAGCTCTCCCTGCTGCCGCATAGCGACACGCCCACCGCAAGCCTGCCTTCGGCACTTCAGCAGGCCATACGCACTGAAATTTCCGATGTCCTCTCTGCAGTGCTGGTGCCTTACCCACACACATCAATAGCACCTGATCTCTCAACTGTCAACTACGCACCACCTGCACCACCTACACCTCTCAGCTATGCAGCTGTGGTCACTCGGCCCACACCGCATCCAGTCTCCTTCTCGGCTCCACCTCATCCAGCCTCGCCTCTGGTTTACAGACCTCCACCTCGCTTTTTCCGTCCACCAAATGAGTGGCGCACCCATGACAACCGTCCCATCTGCTTCGCGTGTGGCATCGCTGGCCATGTTGCACGCTTCTGCCACCGCCGTCCCACACCTGCGTGCGCCTCCTTTGGAACTCCTACCTACGCGTCGCAGCAGGCCACCACGTCTGCATATGAACAGAGGCACTCCGACTCGGACCGTCGCCCATCAACTGCTCGTTTTCCATCTCCCCGTCGCCGATCACTATCGCCTATGCATCGTCGACCACCTCTTCAGGAGGGAAACTAATCAGTGCAGTTCCGGAGGCAAGAACTGCAACTTCTGCGCAATCATCAAGGCCTCCGTTTTCGCCGCAAAATGTTGTTGATGTCGACGCCACACTAGCATTAATTGATACTTGGGCCGCCGTTTCTGTGGTGAACGCAAAATTTTGTCGCAAACTGAAGAAAGTGACCACATCTCTCTGTGGCATGGCGCTGTCCACGGCTAGCGCGAAACGCATTCATCCCTCGGCTGTGTGTACGGCGCGCGTCATCATCCAAGACGTTTTGTACATCGTCCAATTTTTTCTTCTACCATCTTGCTCTCATGACCCTCATCCTGTGTTGGGATTTCTTATCACGTCATGAAGCTATCATCGATTGTTCCCGTGCGGAAGTTTCCCTAGTGCCAATATGTGAATTTCCATCGCCCGACCGTTCTCCTCTGCTCTGCAAGCCCATCGCTGACGACGACATCACCTTGCCTCCGGAAGCTTCAGTCCTTATTAGCCTTTCATGTGTAGCGCAACCTGACGCCACGGTGGTGTTCACGCCATCTCCGGTTTTTACTTAACACAAGGGTATCGTTCTCCCATTTGCCGTTCTTACAATTGCATCTGGTTTAACCGTAATGCTAGTTACCAACCACTGCTACTACCCCATTGGCTTACTCCGAGGTGAAATCTTGGGATATGTACATCCTGTCGACCATATCGATGATATTATTCTTCCCGACGAAACCCCAAGTCACATTGCCACAATCAATCGTGCGTCTGAGCCATCAAGTTCGTTAGCCTTTGACAATGCTATTGACGCAGACCTTCCCTCCTCGCATCGCAACCAACTTGTTGCTCTCCTTAGCAAGTTTCGCTCTTTCGACTTCCAAGAACCTCCTTTGGGCCGCACCACGACTGTCACTCATACTATTGACACCGGCTCACATTCACCTCTGCGACAACGTCCTTACCGCGTTTCCGTCGAAGAGCGCCGCGTCATTACGGAGCAAGTAGATGACATGCTTAAACGTGGAGTCACACAGCCTTCTCAAAGCGCTTGGTCATCAACTGTGGTTCTGGTAAAGAAAAAAGATGGCACTGTTCGATTTTGCGTGGACTATCGCCGCTTAAACAAGATTACGAAAAAAGATGTCTACCCGCTATCACGAATAGACGATGCTCTTGACTGTTTACAAAGCGCCGAGTACTTTATATCCTATGATCTGCGTTCTGGGTATTGGTAGGTGCCAATGGCTGATTGTGATCGCCCCAAAACAGCCTTTGTAACGCCGGATGGCCTAGTATGAGTTTAAAGTCATGCCATTTGGGTTCTACAATGCACCTGCGACATTTGAGCGCATGATCGATACCATCTCGTGCATGATCGTGCCCACTAGTGGAAATCTTTCTTGTGTTACCTGGATGACATCGTAGTCTTTTCAGCTGATTTCCCAACACATCTTCGTCGTCTCCACGAGATTCTGACGTGTCTAACTTCTGAAGGCCTACAACCCTACACCAAGAAGTGCCACTTCGCAGCACGAAAGCTAACCATCTTGGGACATGTCATCACAAGAGACGGTGTTCTTCCGGATCCCGATAAGCTTCGAGCTGTCGCTGACTTCCCAAAACCCACATCACTGAAAGCCCTAAGAAGTTTCGTCAGCCTCTGCTCCTACTCTCGTCGCTTCGTGCGCAACTTCGCGTCCATCATCGCACCTCTGACGAGTCTGCTTTCCAACAGCAAAGGTATGTCTGCATGGTCACCTGCATGTGACGACGCATTTCACCAGCTGCACCACCTGCTGACCTCACCACCTATTCTTCGCCACTACGACCCCACTGGTGCCACAGAAATTCACACCGATGCAAGTAGCGTCGGTCTTGGTGCAGTTTCGGCACAGCGGAAGGGCACCCAAACCGAATACATAGTCGCTTATGCAAGTCGCGCTCTCACGAAGGCTGTATTTAATTACTCCGTGACAAAGAAGGAGTGTTTGGCCATGATCTGGGCGCTGACGAATTTTCGCCCGTACCTTTACGGCCATCCTTTCGACGTGGTCACAGACCATCGCACTCTATGTAGGCTGTCGACCTTGAAAGACCCGTCCAGATACCTGGGGCGTTGGGCACTTCGATTGCAAAAATGCGACATCCGTGTCGTATATCGTTCCGGTCGCAAGCATGCGGACGCCGATGCACTTTCCCGATCACCATTAACACCAGATGTGGCTTCTCTGTCACGCCTTTTTACCACCTTGTCACCACTCGACACCACTGACAAGCTTTTGGAGCAGCGTAAAGACCCATACCTTGCCTTGTTAGTCGACTACCTTACCGATCCGTCTGCTGTCCCTTCTACGAGAGCGCTACGCAAGCAAGCAGCCCACTTTTCCTTACGAGACAACATTCTGTACCGCCGCAACTACATGCCTGGTGATCGGAAGTGGTTCCTCGCTGTCCCAACTCATATGCGCTCAGACATCTGCATGAATTTTCATGCAGATCCCCAAACTGCTCACGCAGGTGTCCTGAAGACCTACGAAAGGCTGCGCCAACGATATTACTGGCGAGGAATGTATCGCTTTGTGCAGAAATACGTTCAGTCTTGCACCACTTGCCAACAAAACAAGACACCTCCTCCGCACCTTAATGGCATGTTACAGCCGCTTCCCTGCCCGGCTCACCCATTCGACCGCGTGGGTATTGACCTCTATGGCCCCCTCCTATATAGTGGCTCTGGAAACCGGTGGATTATTGTAGGCGTCGATCATCTGACACGCTACGCTGAGACTGCAGCTCTGCCGGCAGCGACCGCCCACGAAGTTGCACTCTTTATTCTCCGCAGCTTCATTTTACGCCATTGTGCTCCGCGGGAATTACTCAGTGATAGGGGTCGACTGTTTATGTCGGAGGTCATCCAAGCTATCCTCGCTGAATGCAACATCATCCACCGGAAATCTACCGCATACCGTCCACAGACAAATGGTCTCACTGAGCGCTTCAACCGAACACTTGGCGACATGCTGAGGATGTACACCTCCTCCGACTACACTAACTGGGGCGCTGTATTACCTTTTGCTACATTCGCTTATAACACCGCGACGCAAGCGACTACCGGTTTTCCCTCGTTTTTTCTGTTGTACGACCGCGAACCTTCCCACCCACTCGACACTATACTCCCGTACCACCCTGATGCATCTGAGTGCTCCCCGCTTTCGGAAGTCGCCAGATACGCTGAAGACTGCCGTCAGTTGGCTCGGTCTCTGACAAGTGAGGCTCAAGGTCTACAAAAGACTCGACATGACGATGGTCACCACATGGCTCCTACGTTTCGTGCTGGCTCCCTTGTGTGGCTTTGGGTGCCCCCGCACGTTCCTCGCCTGTCTTCTAAACTTCTGGCCCGGTACCATGGTCCGTGCCGTGTCATTGACGCAACTTCCCCGGTGAATTACATCATTGAGCCACTAACACAATCACCAGATTTGCGCCTTCGAGGATGCGAGACCGTCCCTGAGTCGCCAGGATGGCTACTCTTCAGCCCGGGGGTATTGTAGTGGAGCATACGCACCAACGCGTATGCGCCTTCGGAAGAGAACAAAAAGCCCCGTGCTCTGCTTGCGCGAGAGCCTGTGCCACCTTTGCCTGACTTGCCATACGGCCATTTTTTTGTTGCAACCTCGTTGCGACTTCACTGCCCGAATAAACATCATTACATTATTATTATTATTATTATTATTATTATTATTATTATTATTATTATATAATTATTATTATTTATTATCTTAATAGCTCTGACATCATTTTTTAAGAACAGAAAGAATCTAACAATGTTCTGAGTACCGACACTTTAAGAAAATTGGCCCAAATCAATCTATGCCGCGGCGGTCGCATTTTGATGGAGACAAAAAGGTAGAAGCTCGTGTACTGTGCGATAACAGTGCACGTTAAAGAACACCAGATGGTCAGACCTTCTGGAGCCCTCCACTCTCTCATAATCATATCGTGGTTTTAGGGCGTGAAACGTCAGATATTATGACCATGTAGTCATTCAGGAATCGTTCCTATGCAAACGTCTCCCGCAAGCTAACAAAAATGCAAACTCTTTACAAAAAAAGGTGATTATCAAAGTTCAAGCAGAAAACTTACTGAATCCTGGCGTTCTTTATCAGTTAGCTTCTCGATACGTTCCGTTGAAACGTTTTGGTTCCTTTTCAAAACAGAAATGAATATGCTTGTGAAAACAGTACATTCCCACAGTTTCCGTAAAGGAGCGTGCATCATCATCCTGGTTTAACTGCAAAAAGGCTGAAAAATATAGAATATAGGCATTTCAAGCAAGCGAGAACTTATGATGACTCGCGCGCATGGTAAAAATATCACATACGGCTAAGGTATACGACGCTGTACCCTAGCTGAGAGTGAGTGCTATTTTTTCAATTTCATGCTGCCTCAATTATTGCTAACTAACCTGAAACAACTTTGTAAAACTATGAATCTTAAATAGAATAAATTGTCTGTGTATCTCGAAGACGACACTAGTCAAGCCGTTCCCATATCTCAGTAGTAGATTTATGGCAAACTGGATGAGCGTCTGGTTGGCCTCCCTGCCTATCATCGCGCCCCCTCCTTCTCCCCGATTCTGACAATCAATACTTTCAAACCACAATGTGGTGTCGGGCATAATTGGGTGATTCAAGAGCGGAAATTGGTGTAGGTCATCATGAACATCTTTGATAAAAACAGAAGATGAAACCATTGAAGTTAGCGTGCACGCCACCGGGACGCAACTTCACTGTGTCGCCTGTGGTTAGGAGTAGCTTTCACGAAAGTGCACTCTCTTCACATAGGAATGGCAGATAGCTCTAGATGTGACTCGTACGATTGTAACAAGACAACAAAACATCTACTGTGTTATTCTGATCATTTTGCGAGCGAACACAACCTGCTCAGTGACGCGAAGAGCAGAACAAACTGGACGATATGCCTGTTTTCGAAGAGAAGATCCTCAGTTCATGGCTCTACACGTCGCAGCCAAGCAAAGCGACACGGGCAATGCTGGGTTTCTTAAAATTGGCTGGATTAAACGACCGCTTGTAAGCGCACAATGAACCATCACACATGGACTCTAACGGTGCTTTCTTGTCGGAATAATTGGTTCACTAAAGGTACCTTCATCTGGTGGACCCTATGCTCATATTTTGTCTCATATTTTCAACAGTCATTGCCATGCAGTACCTTGCCTCGAGCTTGAAAGTTAGGTGAGATTGTTCCAGCCCTCAAGAAGGCTTTTCAAGCTACCTCCCGACATCTCTAACTAATGAATACTCTAAAATAATGAAAACTCTCATTTGTATACATGCCCTCAACTTTAGAATCCCGTAAACTTTTTGGATCCAAGTCAACATGGGTTTCAAATTTTTTTTATTCCTGCGAAAACTTTTTCTATTTCTCCACGACATCTATATAAGCCATAATCGAAACTACCATGATCTTCACCATGATCAAAACATACTTGCAGACACCCTTCTAGTCGAATAAAAAAAACCTTTTGACACAGTGTCGCATAAGCGCTTGCTATTAAAACATTCGCCGGTTAACCTGCATCCGCCTGACTTGATTTGAATTAAGGAGTTATTATGGAATTGTAAAACTGTGCATGCAGATAACACTTCATCAGCTTCATCTCCTGTTTCATTCGGCGGGCCACACGAAGCACTGCAGTGGGTCCACTCCTTTTCGTTATTTACGTCGATGACCTGCCCCAGTATAACACTTCGTTAAAAATATACTTGTTCGCCGACGACTGCGTCATTTAACGCCCGATTGTCGACGTAAGCGATGACAGAGCACACCATAACTCTTTATATTAAAGATATACCAATAGTGCGGTGACTGACTAATGCTGGTAAATGGTAACTAAACCCTTGCTTTTATTGAATACACGTCATGACTTTACCCGCTGTTTAAATACACCCTTAACGACAGCATCATCTCCTCAAACCTAGAGCTAAGTACATAGGCATTACTCTCTTTAACGACCTGGCATGGGCAATGCGCATAGCCCCTAATAATAACGATGCTAACCCTACTTTAGGCTACCTCATGCGAGATCTAACGTAACCATTTACTGCTGTAAAAGTACTGGCTTACAAAAAAAAACGAATCCAATAGAGTTTGTCAAATTGTTCTCTTGTGGGTCCTTTTGAACGCGCGTTTTAAACGATCTAATCAAATCAACACAAGACCAAGCTGTTTATTTATTTATTCGGATAACTCTACCTTAATAACCTAACTGATCTAAAAGAAAACGCAGGCCTGCTGAATGTTCTGATACGCCACAAAGTTACAACACTTTACCGTAACTTTTTCACGTTTTGTATATGTGTTTTCCCATCAATCCAGGTCATGGTATCCCTCAAAGTGCCATCCATGAGCAAGCCGTATACTCTCGCGCCCGCACCACCCCGCATTTACAATACTTTTTGTGAAGACTGCCATCGATTGGGGTAATCTTCACTCAGACGTCTTCTTTCAAGTCGACCATGTCACTTCATAAACGCCATTGAGTCATACTTTGTAAAAAAAACTGACTTGTTTCTCCCACACCCCATGTAAAACCCTGTGCACAAGGTCTTTGAGGTATTTTCAATAAATAAAAAAGTATGGGTGACAACAAGACCACGCCGATGCAGAAGAAAGCATCTATAGTTTCCATTGTAAGTTACTCACCACGTAGCTTTATTCACAAGGTCTTTAGCGCCTAGTCGCATTTGAGGTAACATTTTTTTTCGAAATTTACTTCATTCTTACTGCCTATTGTTTACCCGGGAAGTAAACCGCATTACTGATCAGCCAAGCATACCCTTTGATTAACTATCCGATTGTACACAACCTTAACGTCCTTGTCGCGAACTGAGTTCCACCCGAGATGGGATATCTCATGAGTTTACTGCGACACAATGTGCTAGGTGCTTTAACTCAGGGGCGTATAGCTAGAAATTTTGTTGGAGAGAGGGGCAGTTACACCATACTTAGAGTATGACTGTGCTTGTGCTTTTGTTTGTAAACACACACACACACACACACACACACACACACACACACACACACACACACACACACACACACACACACACACACACACACACACACACGCACGCACGCACACACACACACACACACACACACACACACATACACACACGCGCGCGCACACGCACACGCCCACACGCACGCGCTCACACACACGCACACACGCACGCGCTCACGCAAACGCACGCACACAAGCACACGCGCACGCAAACGCACGCACATAAGCACACGCACACACACGAGCACACGCACACACACGAGCACACGCACGAGCATGCACGCACGCACACGCACAAGCACAAGCACATGCACACACCAACCGACCGACCGACCGACCTTTCTTCCTTCCCAATTCCCCCCTCGCCGCTTCTTGGCTATCCGCCAGGGCTTCCAATAACTGTCGAATTCTTCGGCGATGACAAGCCTGTTTATTTTTGGATGGAACTCTGAAGGGTTATCCGGGCGCTTGTTTGCGCGCGTTCGTGTATATATTATTAGTTGCGAAACGACGAGCAAGTCCAAGAATATATATATAAGTGGTTATATCAGAAGAAATGAAAAGAAAGGTGCCGACCCGTAACTGTCTCTCCTTACGAGGACACCTCAACAGGTCAGCAGAGGAATGGGATAAGGAGGGATAAAAGAATAGAAGGAAAATAGAAGGAGAAGAAGTCAGCCAACGAGAGAAAAAAGAAGGAGATAGGAAAGTGGGGATCCGGTCGAAGCAGTCCAAGGGCGGGGCACCACAATGCGAGAGCTGCACGGCTTCCGGAGCCCTCCACTACGGCGTCTCTCATAATCATATCGTGGTTTTGGGACGTTAAACCCCACATATCAATCAGGAGACCGCGGAGGGCGAACCGTCGGCGGGAGCTGAAGTCGGAGATCGCGAGGGCACCACCGTCCAGCTCTAAATCCTGCGAGCGAATGCCCCAAGAATACGTGGAAGATATATGCTTTCTGCGGCTTCCAAGAGTTGTTCGTCATCCCTCAGGTTATAACATGGCCGGTAACACACCGAAAGCAGAGAACATGTGCTTTGCGTTATGATATGAAAAGGAAGAGCGCAGCGCCCTTGGGAGCCACGCCTGCCTTTCACAAGCATGCACCCCGCTGGTTTGTTCCGGCCCAGAGGTGAGCAGCTGGACGACGTCCGTTCGACCAGCGACACGTCGTATATAGCCCGGGTCTGTGTCAACACAAGCTCGCGCCGTACCGTGTATAATGTCAACAACAAACCCAGACACTCCCGAGTTAACTAAGATTATACGTTCGTGTACGTAGTTCACACGTACCAACAGGATATGAGATTACGCCGGATCGACATGTCAGTTTGATCCAGGGTGCCGAATGTTTAACAATGGAATGAAGTGTAGTATACCGACTCAAGTTCTTTCAGCTTCGGACAGCCGGAAACCTTTTCTGTGCATGGTGCAGAATTTTATTGTGCTCATGTTGACAAACAATTTTTGAATATGTATACAGCTTGGCAGTGTTTGGTCGCAGGAAAAAGCGTAGGCGCAGAAAGAACCTGGAACAGCGAGTAACTATTTAAAACTGCCTAAACAACTGCGCAAATAAATTCGTAATTATCATCAAAAACGGCCTTACGCTTGTGTCATCTTCGACTTACCCTTTCATTACACTCGAAAAGCACAAATGCTTTCACAAGGCAGCTGCTGAATCGCTTTACTTAAGTCTCATTTTGGCGACTCCTTCTTGTAAAATGTTTCCACGAGTTCTCTTGTCTTCTGATCATAGTGTAATTAGATGGGTGAAGTGCGCACGTTTGTAAACAATAAGAACACTATAAATTTGGGTCTAGATTAAACGAGTGTGTTGTGAAGCACAGGGACACTTTTGTTCCCTGTGCACTTGGTGTATATCGCGTATCTGCATTTGGCATGTTTAAATATTCTGTATACTCCAAGAAATTGTAACGTGGAAGTCGACAGTTGTTTTCCGTTACTGTCTTCACCCCGTCTCTTTGTGCGATGTATCTATCCGATTGGACATAGAAACTGCTCCTACTTGTGAACCATTTCAATCGCAAAAATGTTACGGTAGTCTGACAGCGCTGGTTCAGACTCCCAGCGGTATACTTGCGTACACATACGGCAATACCCGAGAAGACACATCGACGCAGTGAATGCATGTTGCTCATACAAGAATCGAGGAATCGAAAGAAAATTCGGCTAATCACACGTACTTTGGGAATCGATGTTGTGCGAAGCGTGCTTATGGAAGGTGATTATTTTGTACTTTTTTATTCGGCGAGACGGCACGAAGTGGTGTTAATAATATGTACAAGTGCACACTATGACATACGTTAAACAGCCGCATATGCTTTATACAACTAGTTGTTAACACTTGCGTAACGATGCCAGCAGCATTATGGATATTAGCAACACCAGAAGCGATGAAGCGATATAAAGTGCTGGTGCTCGCGACGATGAAGCTCTCGACACTGCTACATAATTTAGCTTCAGCGGATGACACCTAACTACAGTTGACGTTAACGCAACGTAACGGCTGTATTGTAGTATATATATATATATATATATATATATATATATATATATATATATATATATATATATATATGGGTGAAAAAACCTAATATATATATATATATATATATATATATATTAGGTTTTTTCACCCATTTTTCTTTCTTCTCATTTACATTACAATTGGTCTAATAAATTCCCATATACCTTCCTTGGCGTTATAGTCTGTTACATCTCATTAATATTGTGTAAAACACAAAAAACGAGCCCTTCAGTATACACTTATTTCCCATATATATATATATATATATATATATATATATATATATATATATATATATATATATATAAATATATATATATATATATATATGAGAAATTAGGAGGCCTTAAAGCTTTGCCTTTAAGAGCTGAACGCGATAGCAATATCCAGTTCCTAGTGTAGTGTGTACCTCAAACACTTAGTGCATAAAATCTTTCCGAACTTTCAAGATGTTTCATTTATTTCGGCGTGCTGCAACTGCAGAAACTCAAGTGAGCATCGCATGACATCAAGTTGGAGGCAAGCACTCCGACGTGCGTTCTGCGAAGCCTAAATGTGTTAAACTTGGGTATGCACATAATGCCAAAGCGATGAAATGCACACACGAGAAATCTGTGCAATCAATGGTACGAAGCTCGCTTCATCCCGCACGAATGTCCCCGGTGATTTTCGCTTTGCAGTTGCATTCTCCATCTATTTCTCAATTGGAGTGCATTGAACTGTTTTATTACGCATGCTCGAATGCTCTGTTGACGGTTTTCTTCCGTTTGTTTAGACTGGAAATGAGGATGCATGCGTGTCCATTTTCTCAGTGTGCAACGAAAGGGAAAACCGATGCCTCCGATATAACTCCCGTAATCGCAGAGACCTACGGCAGAAAAACAAAGAAAAAACAGAAAAGAAACCTATTGTGGTCGCGATCATTTTACAATTTACCTCTGTGACGCACGCGCTCGCATTTTCTAGTTGAAACCCGTACTTAGAGCCTTGAAAGCCCTACATGCGTAAAGCTGTGTGGTGGCGACAACTTCAGATAATCGGTGGTCGCGGCGTGCGCGATGTTTATCGCGGGCGTCACGTGTCTACTGTCGCACGTCCCGTACCGGGGTCAGGGGGTCTGTTAAGCCTCATAATCAAAATTACACGGTTGTCTGTCAAGGCTACTCAAAATATTAAAAGAATGCCTACATTATCACACTTTCTCATGTGACTGCACTATAAAAACTGCCGAGGGTATCGCAGGAGTAAAACGGCCAAGTCACTCTTCAAGGTGTTCTTCTACTCTCGCAAAACATCAGATCGAGTGAAATTCAATTTCACTCTGTATGAAACGAGAGAGTGAAACAGCTTTCTGCTCTTTCTTTTTTCGAGAGACTGAAATGTCCATGTACTCTTCAAGCACGAGAGAGTAAAACGTGGTTGTACTCTTGCTCTTCATTACTTTTAGATGCGTCGACACACCGCGAATGATTAGCGCTACCTAATAGCCACACATATATGCAGTAAAAACGTACTGTATTGACCTGTTGAGAAGATAGAGACGATTAACAAAAGAACAGCGTTTCCAGCACGTGCCAGAGAATTTCGGTGCACTGGAAGGCACTTGGAACTTTCGATATCCTCGTTTTTAGCTTTAGATATGTGTAGTGGAATAAGCGAATACTATCTCATTCAATATGTAATGATCGAAAATCAAGGCAAACGGCCATGACATTCTCCTTATAATAATATTTATGTTTTTCGCTACGACCATCGCACACGGGCGATGGTGCCGTAAGCCTAACGTACGCTATTGCTGCAGTGAAGTATGGTGGCTTTAGTCGTAAAAGGTGAACAAGAATGACCGAAAATATGTCCAAGGGGGTAAGATAAAAACTAAATTCTTTAGTGTACACTACAGAAGCGCGACGTTTCATACGCAGAAATTACTAACCACTTAGCCAGTCAGTGCAAATGACGTTCATATAATCGCGGTTGCGCTAATCTTCCTTTTTTTTAGTGTGAAAAACGTGTCGGGCAGATGTTCTGATCTCACGAAGCACAAAACAAACACAGTGAACACGTTAGCTACAGTCTGGCTGGTTTTGAGAAGCTCGGAGACACTCAAATTTATTCGCTTGAACAAGAAAATTCAAACTTGTCACCAAAATTACTTATGACTTAAAAAAAAATAAACAACCGTTCACCGTCTGTCACTGTGGTGTAGTGGTTAACGTGGTAGGCTAGCAAACTAAAGTACGTCTAGAAGTTGAAGGTTCGAATCGCAGTGTTGTTTTTCTAACATTTTTTGTCGTAAAGTGTTCGTATTTAGTTATCCTTATAATCCGTGCGCGCGGAGATCCCTGAAAAACAATTAAAAAGCGCAATTTAGACTGAAGTTCTGCTATTTTTTTTATTAGGTGCACATGTTGCTCTTTTCGGTGAGGTTATGCTACTCTACTTCGGGCAGCGTTATGTTACTCTGTTGAGGTGGAGTTTTCACCCGTTCGGGGAAATTGCCCCGCCGCGGTGGTCTAGTGCCTAAGGTACTCGGCTGCTGACCCGCAGCGCGCGGGTTCGAATCCCGGCTGCGGCGGCTGCATTTCCGATGGAGGCGGAAATGTTGTAGGCCCGTGTGCTCAGATTTAGGTGCACGTTAAAGAACCCCAGGTGGTCTAAATTTCCGGAGCCCTCCACTACGGCGTCTCTCATAATCATAGTGTGGTTTTGGGACGTTAAACCCCACATATCTATCAATCAACCGTTCGGGGAAATCACTGAACTATGCCTCAACAAGAAATGATTTATTCTGGAAAAGAGAGTGAAATATGGGACAAGAAAGTACTCTCACAAAAAGAGTGCCCAGCACTCCCTTAGTTTTTATAGTGTGGTTTTAGAGAACGCGAGTAATTCGCTTACTGAACACAATTGCAACAGCCCGTATCTACTACTCTCGCTGTTCTGCTTCGCGAAAGCTGCGGAAATTGGCAAAACTGAAGTCATTTACGTCCATGTCAATTCACAACGCAGCAGTAGTGCAGACTGGGGTCTTTTTTTTTTCGTAGAGTGTTCCGCAGAGCTGTCGCGTCTGCTCTTGCTCTCACCGTCATTGAGGCGAGTGAACAAGCAAGCACTTCACGGCGGTTCGGTGACGCGTCCGACTAGCGAAGAGAAATGCACAGCTCTTTGTCTGAGTGTTCAATTTGCAAATACACCTAATATTTAGCTCAATCTTTTCGTACGCTGTAGTTGCAGCTGGTTGCGCAGCAAACTGTGCAAGGGAGTCGGGCTTTGCACTACTCGAAACTGCGTCAATAGATGACGCTGCTTGTCCACAAAACTCCAGAGTCTGACGTCTACACGTGGCCTCAAAGGAATTGGCGCAATAGCGTGTGAGCCTTTTCTAGGGGGGTGACCAGTGTCACAAACGAGCGCTCAAGAAAGAGCACGCCGCCGAATGCTAGCGACGGCGATAACACCAGGCGCCAGATTGTTTTGGCAGAAACCGGCGAATTGAAGAAAACGGGTATCAAAAAGACGCCGCCCGTGCGAATTATCTCAACATCTAAGGCGCCGTCACCAGCCGACCAGCCTGCTCGCATCCATTGCCAAGCAACCTCATGAATCTCCGAGAAGGGAAGCGCGAGTCACTCCTTAGTTGCGCCACGTGTCGCGGATTGTTCTCGAAAAGGCTCGCCCTTTCCTTGGCTTTGGCTGTGCAACGCCCCGACGAAGCTTGACGAACCTGGGACGAACGTATTTAAGCGAACAGTGGTTGGCGGTGAGGAGATGAAGGAAGTCTGTGCCATTGTGCGTAGGGTATACGGGATGAGAGTTTTCCGTCATCAGGCGAAGGCTTATGTCTTAGTTGCGCCAGGTGTCGCGATTGTTCTCAAAAAGGCTCGCCCTTTCCTTGGCTTTGGCTGTGCAACGCCCCGACGAAGCTTGACGAACCTGGGGGGAACGTATTTAAGCGAACAGCGGTTGGCGGTGAGTAGGAGATGAAGGAAGTCTGTGCCATTGTGCGTAGGGTATACGGGATGAGAGTTTTCCGCCATCGGGCAAAGGCTTATGTCTTCAGTGACAAAGCTGGATATGAGAGGTTTTCCACCTGCGAGTGAATGCCTGTGCTACAAGCAGAAGAAAGGTGTGTGTGTTTACCGCCAACGGGCGAAGACGCGTTCTACTGTCGCAGAACGTGAGTGGCTGATGTCTTACCGGCGAAGAGCTCTTGGTATCGGACTCCGGACATTTGACGGTGCGATTTTTCCTAGAACAGAAACTTCGGGGGCAGCGCAACAACAGCAGCTGAACTTTGAGTAAGTGGTTCCTGGAAGAAAATTATTCAAACTTTGTTTCAAGAACTTCGGACTGAATAAGTTTCAGGAACTTTTTAGTTTAAGTGTCTCGGTCAGTGCATAAGATTGCATTGTAGTGCGCGTTGTTGTTTGTGCCCGTTGTTTCGAGTATATTTTGCTGTGTTGTGTACTTATCGTTAGAGTACCTTGGGAGTGGAGACGTTTTGTATTGGATTATTGCCGACAGTGCATATTTGTGTATTGCCCCGCCGTGGTGGTCTAGTGGCTAAGGTACTCGGCTGCTGACCCGCAGGTCCCGGGATCAAATCCCGGCTGCGGCGGCTGCATTTCCGTTGGAGGCGGAAATGTTGTAGGCCTGTGTGCTCAGATTTGGGTGCACTTTAAAGAACCACGGGTGGTCAAAATTTCCGGAGCCCTCCACTACGGCGTCTCTCATAATCATATGGTGGTTTTAGAACGTTAAACCCCACACATCATCATATTTGTGTATTGTTTGATCCACCATATCTGAGAACATATTTGTGTATGTTATAAACTCTCGGCTCTAACTCGTTCTGTGGACCACAGCCGGCATTCGCTGGCGTGCCAAATAGGACCACATCTATATTGTCCGTGCTTTCGTTGTGCAGTTAAGGGGGCTGATACGTCGGCCCTTGGAATTAGCCTAATGATTGTCAACATAAGAAATGGAACAAGTGACAACCGGCTTTAAACCATGTAGTCATCATGATAATCACAATTTTTGACGTCTGACAACAATGCGCGCTTGTACCACGCATTATTACTGCAATCTTTTATGTTTTATTGTGAACAATGTATACGAGACGCTTGTGTTTGTTAAGCATAAAAGTTACTTTCACTGCATTTGCAAGCAGAGCAAGTTATTTTTTTTTATTCGCAAGCAGACGTGGGGATGTGTGGTAGAACATCCGCTTGCCACGCAAACGACCCGGGTTCAATTCCTACTCCAAACCAGGCTTTTTATCATTTATTTCATTTGCATCGTTCTTTATTTTTCAGTCATGCATAAGATGATATTTGGCTCACAGCCAACGACGCCGATGCCAACACTGACGCCGACGCCGGAATTCCTGCGAAACGAGCTTTTTAACGCTATCGCGTTAAAATTGAATAGCTAGCGCTTTAACCAGAATTGACGTTTCATGAACATTATGGTCTAGTCTATTAGAAAAGTATATAGTTCCGAGACCTGGCGTGGATCTGTGGCAAAATACATGATTGCCACGCAGAATGCTGGGGTTCGCTTCCTCCTGGGAACCTGACATTTATTATTTCCATTTTTCGGGTGAATGCTGCGAGTGTCAGATTTTTCTTAACGCTCACGTGTTAAGATTACCCACGTATGTTTTCGCCGTTCTAGGTGTATATGTGTCCAGTGGCTCCAGAACCGGGGGGAGGGAAGTGGGGGCTGTTGCACTCACAAGTTAGAAACCAGAGAAGCATGTCCCCCCCCCCACTGAAAGCTGCTACAACCACTCCCCTCCTCTTTTTCTCGTCTTAGCAAAAACTGATATGTAGCAACGCCCCTATTATATATATATATATATATATATATATATATATATATATATATATATATATATATATGTATATATAGTGTATATATATAGCTGCATACAAATGTAGCCACCACATTTCAGGTATACTTCCGGAGCCTCTGTATGTGTCCATCACCTGTGGCCCCTACCCGCATACCAGTGGCACATACCCGCACGCGGGTATGTGCTACTGTCTGGGAGAAGAGAGAGAGAGATAAAGATGCAAGGAAAGGCAGGGAGGTTAACCAGACGCACATCCGGTTTGCTACCCTGTACTGGGGAAGGGATGAAGGGGAGAAAAGAGGTTGCAGAGAGATGAGAAGGTACACACAATCACGAGCAAACTCGGGGAGCACACACAATCTACAGGCGGTCGCTGAGGTTTGCTGACTTTAAGTAAAGTAGCAGTGCTTTAGTCGCTTTCTGCGCAACTGAGGCAGATGCCCAAGGTCCCAGTATCTTCTGCACACAAAATGATCCGGGGTCAAGTTTATTCAAACCATCCGGAGCTGGCATCGCTGTGTGTCGTAGCAAGCGCAGCTGCACAGGACGTGTTCGATGGTCTCTTCAGCTCCGCAGTAGTCGCATGTAGGAGTGTCTGCCATACCAATGCGAAAGGAGTATACCTTTGTAAATGCAACACCCAACCAAAGGCGGCATAACAGTGTCGCATCAGAGCGGGAAAGTTGTGATGGTAGCTTTAGCTTGAGCGAAGGATCCAGTTCATAAAATTGACACCTTTGGAAGCTGGTAGACGACCAGAACGTGCGTGTGAGATCTCGAGCCAGCAGGTAAAGTTGTCTTGCTGCATCATTCCTTGATCGAGGAATCGGGACTACACGGGTTCCTTTATGGGCTGAGCGGGCTGCATCATCGGCTATTTGATTTCCGGTAATACCGATATGTCCAGGCAGCCATTGATATATAATATCATGCCCTCGTGCTAGAGCTTCATGATGGCTCTGAACTCTGAAGCGCTGCCTTCAAATAACAGAATATGACCCATTTTCCTGGACGTTCTTGAACGAGATAATGTAAAGCAGCCCTTATAGCAACAAGCTCTGATGCCGTAGATGTAGTCATATGCGACAACTTAAACTTGATTGTCATTGCTGCAGCCGGAATTACAGCGGCACCTGATGAGCTGCTGGACGAGACGGACCCATCAGTGTATATCTGCGTTCGGTCTAAGTACAACTCATGTAATAAAAGCAGTGTTGCTTGCTTTAATGCTACTCTGGAGTGATTACTTTTCTTTTTGATTCCGGGAATTTCTAGACGTACTTGCGGCTGGTCGAGGCACCACAAAGGACATGCCATTCTCGCAGCTGGCGTATATCCTGATGGAATGCTGTTTAGGTGCTTGGCCATGACGTCTGAAAATGTAGCACGTGGTCTTCTGGAGGGTAGAAGGGCCAAGTGGCGGTCGGGGACACGGCTAGCATGTCGAATGTGCGCTCTGAGACAATCCACAACTCTATATGTCCTGACCGGATGGTCTTTGGCAAGCATGATTGTGGCATAAGTAGAAGCGCATTGGGGCAGTACTAGGCAGATACGCAGCGCCTGACACTGCAAACTCTCCAATGAATGAGTATTGGATTTGCAAGTGTTAGTCAGTACCGGCAAGCTGTAGCGCAATAGACCCAGAAATAGGGCCCTGTACAGCTGTAGCATGGAGGCCACAGAAGTTCCCTATGCTTTCCCGCACATGAATTTCATTATATGCACAATAGATAGCAGTATATTCTTCAAGTACGCACAATTCGGGCTCCACGAAAGACTTCTGTCGATTATTATGCCGAGAAAACGATGCGTCCGTTCATATTTGACACTCTGCCCATTGATGTAAACAGGGTTTGGCGTCACTGGTTTGCGTGTAAACGCCATCAACGCGCACTTCACAGTTGATATAGTTAGGCCTTGTTTCTGAAGGTAGGCTGTCGTGAGGGTTGCTGCCCGCTGTATTCGTGCACGCACCTGAGGGCGAGTAACTGCAGCACTCCAGAGGCAAATATCATCGGCCTTTATGGATAGGCACACCGACTTTGGCAGGACCTTCACCAGACCAATGAAGGCAACATTGAACAATGTGGGGCTTAAAACACCTCCCTGAGGTACTCCGCAGTAGGTGTAATGCTCAGCAGTTGTACCCTCATATGTTTGCACAAAGAAACCCCTGCCAAGTATATAATCTTTTATCCAATAAAACATTCGTCCAGCAATGCCCATTGCTGCGAGAGAAGTGAGAATGGCATCGTGAGCTACATTATCATATGCACCCTTCACGTCAAGAAAGAGTGCCACTGATATGCGCTTGCGACTTTTTTCTTGCTGAACAAATGTCGATAAGTCAAGGACACAGTCGATGGAGGAGCGGCCCCGATGACAGCCTGCCATGCAAGAAGGGTATTTGGTGTATCGTTCCAAGTACCACTCGAGACGAAATAGAACCATTCTTTCCATCACTTTTCCGAGGCAGCTTGCGAGGGCAATAGGGCAATACGCTGTCAAGTCCAATGGTGATTTTCCCGATTTCAAAAGTGGTAATAATCGACTTATTTTCCATTCTCGGGGAACACTGCCGCTGAGCCAGGAGTTGTTGAAGCATGTTAAGTTTTTTTCTGGCTTTTTGTCCAAGGTCTCCCAACGCACTATAAGTAATACCATCAGGACCTGGCGATGACATGCGCTTAGAAGCGACTAACGCACCTTCCAGTTCTTCCATGGTGAATGGAATGTCCATTTCTGGTAATCGCGTCTCAGGAACGATCACGGCGTCGATGCTCTCGTTCATAATATTCCCGGCCACTTTCGTGCAAAATTCTTCAGCCAACACGAGTTCTGTTTTTCCATGATGGTGTGCCAAAGCTTTAAAAGGGTGCCGCTGTTGCGGAGAGGAGCGAAGACCACGAACTGTTCTCCAGATATATGACAGCGGTTTATGAGGGTCTAGAGGTTTGCAGAATGCTTTTCAGCGTTCGCTCTCCAGATTGTAAATGCGTCGTTGATTCTTTTTCTGGAGCCATCTTGCTTCTCTCAGATCGTAAATTGAACTTGTGCGTCTGTATCGTCGTTCAGCACGCCTTCGTATAGCTCGTAATCTTTCCAGTTCGATGTCAAACTGTGTTATTTTAGACGAAAATGGTAATTTACATTTGGACGCTTGCATAGCTTCCGCTATGGTATTTTCTAGGCTGCAGGTGAGGCCTTCTTGGCAAGCGTCCTCAACACGCTATGTAAACATCGACCAGTCAGTGCCAATTACAACACCAGCAGAGAAATTTTTTATGATACCATCAATCGTCACGTAGGTGGGTATGTGATCACTCCCATGAGTCTCAATATTACAAAACCATTTAACTTTGTGAGAGAAGCACCGTGACAGCAATGTCCGGTCAAGGCAACTGCCATACGTGAGACTCCGCAGATATGTTGGGGTACCATCGTTCATGATGGAAAGGTCGTAATTGGAAGCGAATGTAACATTGTTCCGGCCCCTGGCATTCATCCTAGTGCTCCCCCAAAGCATGTGATGGGCGTTGAAGTCATCGGTGATGATCCAAGGCCCATCGGTCCTTATTAGGATGTCTTTTACTCTGTCGCAGTAAATCGCGATGACGGAGATATATATCCACCAATAAGCGTGAACGAAACTGCATTCTTCTTTACACGAAGACACACGTACTGATTGTCGTCATTTGAACTTATTGGGTGCGAAAGATAAGTCTGTGCGAATGTAAACAGTTACTTTGCTTCGTTCTTCGCAAGCGGCTGAACATAAAGCTTCATAACCGGACAATATATAAGGCGCTGATACGTTTGGATCACATATGACAAGTATAGGGAATCCATTGGCCCGAACAAATTGGCGAAAGTCCGACATACGGGACTTCATGTCTCTGGAATTCCACTGAAAAATCGACGCACTTTTAACTTCAGTGCGGAAGATGAGATTTTGTTGAGCCATTGTGCTTATACGTCGTTAGTAAGAACTGGATTCAGTGCATCCAGTATTTGCAGTGCACTCTTAGCAGACGGAGATTGTATGCTGCTCAGTAGCGTGCGAATCGTGGCAATTAATGATTGCACGATTGCAGTCACTTGCCTGTCTTGGTTGGAAAGATCTCGAACCGGGATCGCGGACTGGCCGTCATGAAACTCCTTCGGTTCGCTTGATGCTGCTTCTCTTTGAAGTGCAGGTCACTTTATCGCAGTTAGGGTATGCTCACAGGCTTTGTCCTTTACAGCCTTTACCACGGCATGTGGTCTGGGAGGCAAAGGAGGTGGTACTGATGAGGGATCTGGCAAACGTGTCGAGGAGGTAGCGGGTGTCCTTCAAGACCGACGTTGACGCGAACGACGCCTTCTGACTTTAGCTGCGGCTTCTCGATGAGATGAGTGATCGCGCACCATCTCCTTCAAGATGGCAATTTTCTTCTGAATCCGCGGGCAGTTCTTCGATGTGGCTTCATGGGATCCATTGCAATTAGAGCATTTCTTGACAGTTGCGACGCACTCATCCGCTTCATGGGGCTCGGCGCAGCGGTGGCATACCACCGAATTCTCGCAGACGCTGCTCACATGTCCAAGTTTCATGCATTTACGGCACTGGAGAGGTTTTGGAATGAAAGGCCGCACAGCATGTCTGAAGTACCCCACCTTCACATGAGAGGGGAGTGATGTGCTCTTAAACGCAATCTTCACACAGCGAGACTTGCCTAGCTGGGTGACATCAACAATTGGAGTATCAGTTGTTGACTTGACGAGAAATTGTAAGTCATTATTGGAAATAGCCACATCTATGTCGTAGATCACGCCGGTTACTACATCACATTCCAAGGGAACATGAGAGCGCACTTGGTTGCCGTCCAAGTCAGTTACACTGCACAGAATGCCCAACGCACTTGCGTGCAAAACGTCAACAGCCAGTATATTCTTTCTGGTGTTCACTCTCATGTCCGTGATCTCATTTGCTACGAGCGTTTCCAGAGACCTCGACACAGACTGTCTGTTAAGGCGTTTCATGCTGACGGTAGGATGTGCAGGCAGAAACATGATGGTATAAGCGTTCGATTTTGGCGCTTCACTTACAGTTTGAATAGTTGAGGATGAGGATGTCCTCATGTTCCTCGTCTTCGCTTTGCGGCTCAGCACAGGTTGGAAACCGTCATCTGAAAAGTCCTCACTGCTGAGATAGTAAGCATGAGTATCTTCACTGTCGCTGTCACTCGCTTGTCCCATCCGCTTCCTGGAGGCGGCCGCCGCTGACGCCGCTGGTGCCGGCAGGCGCCCGGGGTGGTCTACATCCATCCCCTCCAAGGGAGCAACGAAAACCGATCAACAGAATTACCACTGAAATACGCCGGAATTAGCAGAAGTAGCTCCTATTCAAAACACACTACTTCGTCTTCCCTGGGAGAAAGTGTTTGATGACTTATGAGGCAGGATTGTGACTTATCCAGTCATAAGCAGTTGTTCGTACTCGTCAAACCATCTCACCCTCGCATACTAATTTCGCTTTACACCAAGTTAAGGGGGTGATCGCGAGAGAGCACCCAGACGTAGATAGATAGATGGATAGATAGATAGATAGATAGAAATAGATAGATAGATACTAATGTGCTTGCAGTACGCGAAGAAATGCTTCGCATTTTAAATAGGCGCAGAATAACGAATAGCAACCGCAGCGTGCTTTAACACCGCACTCGCTCCGTTGAGTGCCTTCACTGCATTGCGCTGACCGGTGGCTGTGCTTCGTTGCAACACTGTGCGTGCGCCCGATTCACTCGGCAGAGGTGAAGCTATGCCTCCTGCCAGTGCGGTGCATGTCTCACTAGGCTCATTCAGTGGTGATTAACACAAATAAGGTCAAGCAGCTCAGCGGTCATTTGTTTCGACGATCGATGGCACTGCGGGTGACAATGTTTCGAATGGTAAATAGGCAACCCTGGGGCAGAGCTTGTTGGCTCGAATGAGTAGCTCGCTGATTAACCTGACACCGACGACCGTAGCTCCGTAATCGCCAATCCTGTCACCTAAGGTTAAGCAGTGCGTGTGCGAAATGCCGTGTTAATGGTGTGCTGGTGCATTGCTCGTCCGAACAGCCCACTAATGCACATCATTAATTTCACGAGCTTTCCCCAAACTTACTATTATATTCCAGAAGCCGGTGCCCTTCTTAATTAAACAATTGACAATAATTACGTTTGGACGACTCGGGTTGCTTATATAGAGGTGGCCAGCCTAACTCTACATATACACGCTTTCACATATGTGGTATCTGGGTTACGGCAGCTCAGAGGACGCCGGCTGACTGTACAGAGTCTTATGAGCACGTTTAGGTGTGGTGGGCAAACCATACATACCAAGCGTAGCTTCTAATTCTTATGCTATATATATGTTGAAGGAAAAGTGATGCGTCAAGGCACCGTAGAGAAACAAAATACTGGAGAAGAAAAGCCAGGCTGGTTAACCAGTTGAGGACAGCTGGTTTGCAGCCCTGCGCATGGGAACAGGGTGATAGAGACGAAAAAATGGAGAGTAAAGAGATAAGCAGCATGAAACTAGTGCTCCATCATATTGGATAAAACATCCGATGAACACTCGCCTGCAAACTTTTAACAGCAAAGCTGTTATAGCTAGGTATAAGGTGTTGTGACCCAGTAGAGTCAGCACACGCTCTCATCGTCCTCTTCTGCTTTTGCAATGCACAACCGTGGCTGTGCTGCAGTCCGGATGAATTGATTCCGAATGAACATTGAATCCGCTTGCTGAAGGTCAATGCCCCTTACAGATGTGAGGCATGGCCTGTAGTTGACCGGGATATAAGCGTGAATTATCACCACTTTAATGGACAAAATCTGCAACTACGAGAAAGCCACATCTACTGCACACAAGTTCAAATAAGCATGTATATTAGAAGGGAAAGCACATGCAACGTCTACCTGTACTCACCAAATGGGTGCAAATGTGTGGAAGTAAGAAGGAATGACTCCTTACTGTAACAAACTGCGCCAAAGTTGGAGTGGTTCTTACAGCCAAAGCTGTATAAAGCTAGGAGAAACGAAAAAAATTGCAGCATATCCACGAAGAGGATGTTGATGGGTGGGGCGAAGCGTCGGTCAGTTGGTCCACGCTTCCGTCCATCTATTAGTTCTTGCTTCCGTCCATGCGTCCATCCATCCATCCGTACGAGCATTCGCTCATGCGTTTGTCCCTGCGTCCGTGCGTTAAACCATGCGTCCATCCGTGCGTCAAGCAGACAGACAGACAGACGGCGGACGCACGCGGCCAGCGGATGATTGGCGGTTTGCCGATGAAACCCTCTTAAGCTTCGCCCCACTCAACATCATTCGCTCCGTGGATATGCTGTGAGGTGATTGCTACATGCATGCATACATACAGATGATGACCGACCCACGCCTTAGAAAGCTTTGCCCCTAAAACTGTCCAGCAGCAGTTTCACGAGTTATTTTTATTAGTTGTACTACCAGTTACGTCGTTCTCTGCGTTCTCTACGTGAGTAGGTTGCTGCTCCGGGACGGCCGGGCATGCTAGAGCCTTGCTTCAATTCGCCTACTTTTTCCCTCTTTATGCCGGAAGGACAATAAAGTTGTTTTACTCACTCATTCTGCGTCGTACCCAAGCAGGCGCGCCATTGGCAGTGTTGTGAGTGACGTCGTTCATCACGTCGCAGCTAGGGAGCCGAGCACAATACTCGTCAGAAGATGTTTTTTTTTAATTTTCCAACGACATTGTTGGTCGTCATTTAGGCGAAAAGTTGCAACATACACCTAGAATGTACTTAAAAGTCCTCACATGGTAGCAGTAACAATAACATGGCAGCAGTAACAGGGGGGGGGGAATAGCATTATCAGCAAGATGGTGCACTGAGTGTGTGGCGGCTCTCAGAAAATAAGGGGGTGTACGCTCAATCGCATGCCCTTATCTTGCAGTGGGGAGAATCGTACGTCTTCGCTAGCCTTTGAGTTTCGTCGAAACGATTCTGTTGTAGTTACCGGGCTCACAAAGGTCAGTGCAATCGTTGCACAGCCTCCGGATCGCGCTTGCCGGCAACGGGCTCGGTCGTGTTGTATATCGCACGCATGAAATGCGTCGCAAAGGTCAGCTTTGGCGTCTGCAGTTCACTTGTGCTTTGCGACCGCCTGGAAATTGGCCGCCATTGCTGTCGGCCTCCCATACGCTCGCTCATCAAGTGCTCGCCTGTCTTCGCCGCCGCGATGAGCTCCGGGCTGGCGTTATTGGGCTGAGACCTCATCGCTGTGTTGGAAGTCGTCGAAAACACGTTGCGGGTTCTCGTAAAGAGCTTGGTTGTAGTATGTCGCGCGCTGTAAGTGCACCAGCACGAGCTGGCGGGGCTTTCGCTAGTGTCGGAACTCACTGAAAATTGGTCGCCATTACAGTTGGCTTTCCCGTCAGTCTGTCGCAAGCAGCTCGGTGACGTCCGTTGGCCGCGGCGGCCCCCGCTCGAGTTTGTGAAAAAAATTGCCCGCAGCTTCCCTCGGGGGAACACTGAGGAGGATGCGGAGCATATAATTGGTTAACGGGGTGTTAAAGTGTGACTTACTTGGGTCGATGGCTAAATTGGTTAACGTGGTTGTGAAATGGGGTGTTAAATTGCGACTTACTTGGGTCGATGGCTAAATTGGTTAACGTGGTTGTAGGAGGGGGTGTTAAATGAGTGAACACGTACACACGTATGCGAAAGGGCGGCGCTGGTCGAAGGGACGTCGATCATTGTGTTTGTGGATTCGTTGGCATTCATTTCACGGCGACTTCGGACGTCGACGCGCCGTACAAACCAACGGACGAGCGGCAACTGAGCGAGCGAGCGCCGACCTTGAGTATATATACAGCGCGACGGCGCATGCGCTGTCAGCTGTCGAATGTTCTCGAAGGAGAAGCGCGCGCGCGGCACAGATGGCGACGGCGCGACGGCGCATGCGCTGTCAGCTGTCGAATGTTCTCGAAGGAGAAGCGCGCGCGGCACAGATGGTGGGCGACGACGCGACGGCGCATGCGCGCGCGTCAGCTGTCGAATGTTCGAGAAGCGGTGCGGACGGCGCGGACGGCGCACTACAAGGCGCGAGTATAAGATGCTTCCGCATCTAAAAGGGCTGCCTTGCCGTCGATTTCTTCGACGCTAGCTCCAAACCAGCTCGGCGCTGTTCGTGGTGGTGGCCAAGGGTACGCTCGCTCTACTGTTTGAAGTTCGCTGGCGGCAGACACTCCGCGTGCAGTGCCGTGTTTGGTCTCGCATTTGGTTGCTCGAGCTGAACGACGTCGCTTGCTTAGGACTTCGATTTGTTAGCGGCATGGTGGTTCGCGGAGCTGTGGCTGCGGCCGCCGATCCTAAGCTGCTGCGCTACGGGGATCGAAATGAGTCTTTGACGATGTGTGATATCACGGTGAAATTATTAGCATGTCATATCTCACGTATGTTTTCATTTCACCTTGCACGTATTTCTCATATGCATTTGTATTCATCCTCTGTCACGTGTGACTCACTATTTTACATACTTATTGTGCAGCTGTGGGCACACACCGTAGTGAAGACTGTGTGCGCTGGCGTCTGCGATGCCTGTCATCCACCTCTTTCGTGCGAGCAGCTTCGGAAGGACTGTGCGAGATGTGAAGGTAAAGTTATTTGTGTGTTATATTTTAACGCTTGTTTTTATATTAACGTGCACGTACTTGTCATATGCGTGCATCTTCATCTTCTGTCACGTGTGCCTAACTATTTTTACTATATTATTGTACGTGCAGCCGTGTGAGCACAACAGGCAGAAGGCTGCGTGCGCTGGCGTCTCCAATGCCTCTCCTCTATCGCTTCCGTCGGAGGAGCTCCACAAGGAGCGAACAAGAACAAATGTATTATTGTTTTCAATGCGGAAATTTAGTGTTAAATTTTTTTCTGACCTGCAGGCTGCTGGAGACAAGCGTACCTCGTTACGCTGCAAAGGGAGATCGCCGAACTTTCTTCGCGAAATGCTCCATTTACTTTAGTTTTGGTAGGGGTCGCCTTGTGACATGGATCGAATCTCCCTTATCGTAAAGACAAGGGAGATAAACGGTGTTCGCGGGTGCCCAGGTGACAGGTTTATAACACATAGCACCCTCCTCCAAGTACCAATTTTAATCACACAGCGGGATACCTTTTGTTCATGGGCATTGTGAATAGCTAGCAGTAAGAGAAAAAAAAAGAGGTGGTGGGCCACACTATGTGCAGGACAAACAACCGACAGTCAGTTAGATCAATGTAATACATACCAAAGGTTTAGAAGAGACAGGGAAACAGAGTTAATAGCGTAAGGCTGCTTGGCTACTGGTTTCCTTAGGTGAAGTCACTCTTCCAAGGCCCCACTGCATATTTCAGCTCGCAAAGCATGACCAAGTTCAGTTGTGCCTTCCACCCCCACTTGATGAGTCTCTTGTCAGTTAGCGGTCAGAGGACATCTATCGGACGCTGCTTTCGCTGATATTGTGCGTTCGAGTGTCGGGGTGGATTAGCGCCAGGGATATTTGAGCTTTGTTCTTTGGCAATATTTTTGGGAAGTCTGTTGTAGCAAGGTGTTTGGGGTGAGCTAGGGCTTTCGATCACCTTTAACACAGCTGAGGGCGGCAGCGAGTCAGGTGTAATGATGAAATCGAAAAGTTCGTTGAAATAAAAAAATCAGCTTGCACAAGATGAGGTAACTCGGAGATCATTAAGAGAAAGCTTTGTCCTCATCACAATCATCACAATACAAAATACAAACCTAAAGGAGGAGCACGAAAACAAAAAAAGTGCAGGACCCAAGCGCTAATGAGGATCACCTCCTTGTGTTTCCGCGTTCTTTTTTTTTCGCTGATTGTAATGAGTATGTTCCAACTATCACGATTCGCTTCAAAGCGTCCTCCAGCAGGAGACATAAAATAGGATGAGGACGATGATGTGGTGGTGAGCAAGCGTTGTTCGTACTAATCTGGTACCTGTAGCGTCGCTATACTATCCCGTGCCGACAGCAAAAGGGACTTAACATTCAACCTGAGCGAACAGCGCTCCCTCATAGATTCTGTTATAATATTAGGTCTCGCTACAGCTCTTAACATGGGTATGCTCATTGGTGAAAGGAAATAACGAGAGTTAATGACCGCACTTCTTCGCATTGCTAGTGAAGCATTAATATCCTGCTTCGTGCCTAATACATGCTTATTTGTAAATGATCGTGTAAAATATTCTACCACTGCCATTTCAATCACTCGTATGCAAATGAAAAATCACCTTTTAATATAATCTTCCTTTGTATCTTTTCTTTTGGCTATGCTTGTCTGGTAGAGGAGAACGGTGTGGATCGCACGAGTATATAGAGGGACAAGAACACACACTTTCTTGTGTAAAGCGCCGTTTCGCACTATGCACCGGCTTCTGCTTCGCCAGAAAGGCCAACGGTGTCCGTAGTATTTACAGAGTTCTCCAATAACTCATAACAACACGTAATAAAACAGGAACAACACGCACAAGACAACACGAGGTTCGCGCCACCACTGAATGCTCCACTTCTGCTGCTTGAGAAATCGTTCCTGCGACTGCTCAAACCCTGTTTCGTGCAGCGAGCGGGCACTTGACTGCCAGTGGCACTTGACTCACGCGGGAACACACTAAAATGACTCGTCTAGTAGATTATTCGCGCCATGCACTTTTCGGAGAATACCGGCGCCCGCTAGAGGTGTACAGAGTACGCCCGGTCACACGCTATAGGAGTGCTTTGCGAGGCCGGCGCCAGCTCGGAGGCCACGCTCTTTATTCCGTTTCGCCGTGGATCTGTGTTGAGCGGCTTCCACGTCGGCGTCAACTCGGACATCACAGGTGCTGGCGCATGATGCTGTGACACCGACGGCGACGCCTCTTGTACGGTGAGCACGATTTCGGCGCTCCGCGTGTCACCACCGCCGATCTTGACCGGCGACGGAGACGCGAATGCAGAGGGCTTCGCCTTGCTGTCGGCAGCTAGCGCCACTGGTGCTGCAGGCGTAGATGCTGTTGGTGCTGTCGGCGCGGTGCCTGCTTGCGGAGCTGCGGCGTCCTTTTTCTTCTGGGATGCCTTCTTTTTCGTTGCGGCCTTCAGCTTTTCTTCGGTAACGCAACACGCGTAGATGAACACGAAGACACCAATAACAATAAAAACGACAATAATGGCGATGACAAAAGCCGTCTCGCTGTCGACACCTTTTCGACCTGCAAAGAGCGGTGAAAAAAGCGTTAGTAAATCAAGTGTAAAATACGCACACTTTCTACAATGCCCGATCGTCTCACCCCATTCCGCAACTATAGGTGTTCCATTTACACGACAACATATGCAATGCATGAAACTCATAAGCATGTAATGCGTACAGTATACAGGAAACTGAGTAACACATATAACTTACGCTTGTTACTTTCCGTAAAATGAACTTCAAGCGTTAACCTCTTCGTTATAGTAATGAAGTAATTAAGCTCTGGTTCAGAACATGTGACAGGGCCTTGTCAATGAAGCCTCGGCTGGAACTTTTCATTTGCGCGGAGTTTGATGCAAAGCAGGGGCGTAGGGGGGATGAGGCAGTGGCAGCCCAAACCCCTTCAATTTTTTTTTAAGTTTTGCACACGCACACAAACACAGGCACGAATATAAATAATGTATAATTACCCCCCCCCCACGCCGCCCACAAAAATTCTGGCTACGCCCCCTGAAGCCAAAGGGCCTATTGGAAGCCAAGGTCGCAACCCTGCCCACACGTAGACAGGTGCGAGGCCGGGGAGGGGGGGGCGGCGTTATAATCTTCATCACGAAATTTTTCGATTTGGCACGTGTATATGTGCACACGCATATATAAAATACAACTCTAAATTTTATATACATAACTATCTTAAATACTTAACTGGAGTGTGGCTGAACCCCTGCCACCTTTTTCCCCGAAACAATTTCTGGCTTCGCTCCTGCATCACTGTGCTAGCCTACGCGGTCATGAAAACACCTCCCAGCACTGTTTTTTAAAGAGCGAAGCTCTTAAAGGAGCACTGACATCAAATTTCAAAATCGAGATGGGCCCATCATTCAATCACTTGGTGTGCATAGGTCTTCTTGGCCAAATTTGAACGGCATCCGTCGCGTGGAAGTTATTTTAATTCGATGTCAAACTGCATAGAAAAGCTAAGGAGAAAAAACGAAAAGTAGACTGCCCTGAGGCATCGACACTAGTGCTACGTGTCCGGTGTGATACATTCCATAAATATCATCCTGAGTGACGATGCCGTAGTAGCGATGACGTGTACGATACGAGTGTTCTTGTCATGGCGCCGACTGGCGTCGAAGGGCAGACACGCACTCGCTCGTCCATGGCCGGGCTAGCGCCGGGCTAGCGCTCGCAGGTGCAGTCTAGCCTGGCCGTGGCTCGTCGCGTCTGATCTTCATCGCACCGGTTTGATTGATTTCGCGAAATCACCAAGATAAAAACCACCTTCAATAGAATGGCGAAAGAAAGGAGTATGATTAAACTTGTGCTTGTCGGTCAGCATGTCGGGGAATTATTGTGAGTTGCAGATGAGTTGCAGTCGTCTAGTTCGAAGCACGAAAAAAGTGCGTTGAGGGTGTCTTTTCATATCACGTATGTGTTACACATCAACACGACCACAAGCTATCAAAACTGGAAGAGAGTGTAGTCATATATCATCGCTAACAAGTAACATGCAGGTATCGTTGAATTTTAGTGCATCTGTCGACTTTGCTTTCCCGTAAAAGTGGTAATACCGCGTTAACCGTGAGAGGCTGGATAGGTAGGGCCATCTGAAGGCGCAAAAAAGAACCTGACAAGCAGGAAACGTTTTCTATTGCTCCGCTGATGCTCATTCACGATAGCTATATCGCGATGACCCCTCTCTGCTTTGCACGCCAAAACACACCAATATAGCTGAGACACACGAGCAAACATGGCTGAAGCATGCATCCTCGGGCACCTCTGCAGGGCTGCTTGGAACTGCGTCCTTTTCGGAATCACTGTACTAGAAAATATCAAGCGGAGCAAAAACAATTCATGACGTCGCGAATCGCGGGGATTCCAAGCTCCAGACTATCGTATTGAACCCGAGTCGACACTTTGTACGGCGACGACAGCAATGCAGGTGACAAGGCATGACTGAATGTGTCCATCTAGCAGACGAAATGTTTGCGGAGCAGCTGAGCCTGACCTCACTCTTTCTCTGGAGAAGTGGTCAGCTGTGGCGCGATCTGGAGGGGACTGCGAGGTAGCGCCACTGCTGGTGCTCCCAGTGCTAAAAATGGCGGTATTGCTAGCCATTTTTGAATAGTGCTAGATCCCAGTAATATAAATCAATGAAAGTGATAGTTATTCATTTCTTAGTTGCGTTTTAGGTCGCGAATTGCTGCTACGGGGTCTATAGCTACTCGCTGACGCAAACATCTTGGCATGAGTAAATTTGATATCAGTGCTCCTTTAAGGCCCGCACTCCGCCTTCGCCTTCGAAACCCCTATCACCGGGCAAGCGCGTCGAGCAATTAAAAGTTCAAAACAACAAGTGCGCGCTCCCGGCGAGCGCAGGAGCCGCACACTCACCACCCACCAAGCGCAGCAGCAAACGGTCTCCCCACCCTACCGCTTTCATAAAAGCCAGCAGCAAGATCAGCGTGTGGTCGTTGGAATCCCAATTCTAAGAAGCTTCTCTCATCAGTTGGCTTCGTACACGGGATAGGAGCTAGTTTTCTATCTCTTTTCTGCAAGCAGGGTAGGAGGCTAGAGGATATTACTTTAGGTCGACCTCCCTGCTCCAGACATTGTGTGAGTTTCTTTCATCTTTTTTTTTCTTTTTTTCCTCTCAGACTTTTCATACGGTATATTCAGGAACATTTTTCACAGTTATTGTCCGGGTTGTTCTTGGGCAGGACGATAAGTGACTCTCCCTGCTTTCGGCGCACGTTGCAGAACATCCTGGTGTTAAAAGCCCGCCCCTCAAGCGTTTCCCACTGCTACTTTACTCACCTGAAAACATTCGAGCACAATATCACGTCAATGCTTTTTATTTATCGCTGAGCTTTGCCGCATATAAGATTGTCGTTTCTCAAATTTCTGTTATTTCATTGGCTGCTGCTGAGCACATGCTAATTTCGAACCCTGTATTTGAACCCGGCAGGAGTCACGTCTGAAAACTTTTAAACCTTCTTGACAACCATGTTCCTGTGAGTTTGTCCTGTGACCAGTAAGGCTGTGATTGATGTCATGGCCACCGCGGTTTAGTCCCAAGATAAAGACATACCTCTACCTTATAAGTTTAACGTCCTCTGCGACTGAAAACCTTTCCGCACACAACATTTAACAGTTTTAATATAAGGGATATGTGAGGCTGGGTACGGTGAACTTGGATGAAAACTGGGGCCTTTGTCGGACCACGGACGTTGCATCTTATTCCGGTATTCTCGTTTGGTCACGTTCGAACCGCGGGATATCTATAGCGCTTGGTTTCTCAGATCAACAAGCTTATTATGCAGCATGCTGCACCGGGAAGACGATATATGTGATGTAAAATTGAGTGAATTATTGACATAACGCACTTTCGCGCTCCAGATTTTTCCACTTCCACTAAGAAGGCAAATTGTTGTCCATCGTAAATCATATACTTTCCGAAAGAGAACGGCTCGGAAAAGAGCCCATAGCAGCTGTCATCAAGTCGGACCCAAGTAACTGGTTGCTTTCGAAGAGCTGTTTCCTTCGCACCTTTACTTCCGGGAGGAAGGGGAGGTAGGAAAGGAAGCTGCAGCTAACTTGGTTCCTCCTAAATTATGCAGACTATGAGGGTGGCGATTTGGGCTTGTTGGTATGGTAGCATGATAATATATAGTAGCGCAGTCAAAGAACATGGACAATAGAAGGCACTATAAAGACAACACAGCACTGTGTTGTCTTGAATGTGCCTTTTCTTGTCCGCGTCCTTTGACTGCGCTATCATATATTATCATGGTAAATGCAGAGCCCTACATGCCCATATACAACCAATATGGATATGAAGCTTAGGTGCCGCACGCGAAAAACAATGCCGAGGTAGCAGGCTTGTTCCCCACCGGCAGCCGCTTATTTTTCCTCTATTCTCATTTCCCATTATTTCACAGTAATTACATATTATAAATGCGAATATTGGAGTACGGGGCGTTATTAAACGCGTCCCACTTAGATTCCTCTTCTTTCGCTGAAGCGAAGTAATGAACGCACGACCTCCTCCTAGGATCGATCGCAGCCATTATTGTTGCTCCAAGCATGCAGTGCACGTCAACACTGGTCGAACGAGGAACGTCTCGAGGATAAAAACAACGTTTCCACAACGGTATTTGCCTTTGTCAAGGTGAGGGCAAATCACCCTATCGAAACGCTGATTCGAGCCTGAGACACCCTTGTGCTTGGTCACTGTTGATCCTTCATTTATAATCGGTCTTCCTTTCAATCAACGTCTCATTGAGATTTGATAAGGCATATGTTCTTCGTTTTGATATCCCCGGCGTGTCAGCACGTGCAGCTTTACTCCAGTTGCAACGTCTGCAGACACTACAGTCTTTCCCGCGTTTTGAGCACTCGTTAAAAGCTCGTCAAATATATTGGTTGTATGTATATTAAGCCTCGCTTCCTTCTACATTTATTACGATAGAAATTATACGAATAGTCTCAGCTGATTTTTTCCGTTGCCCCCACCACTGCCACCGTCATTCACGTATATGTATATGTATGCATATATATACGCGGAAGCATGCGCCTGCTCTTTCTGCGGAGCGAACATCGCCTTTCCTGTCGGGCTCGGCGGCTCGTGGGCTTATCTCGCCAGTGAACAAGGGGGGGGGGGGTGCTTAAGGTGGTGGTGGTGGTGGTGGTGGTGTTGCAGCAGGCGGGGTTAGCCTGGCCTGCATGCTTAAGTTCTAACCGAATGCACGCGATTTTCTAGTGACAGAGACAAGCGGCAGTGACAAACTTGCTGAATCACGCCGCCGCGTCATGACGGCTGCAGCAGCATGTCGGAGAGCATGTAATTGTTACTTGACTGAAAACTATTGCGTGTATACTCACAAACCGCAAATAAAAATTTAAAAGTAGGTCAATGACAACATGCCAAATTTATCAATGTCTGGTGTGACGTAAAAAAGCCACAAAAGCTTTTCACGACTTTCTTTTTTCGCAATCTTTCGTTTACCCACGGCAGGCTACCCAGAAGCGTACGCTACGACGGCTACGACGCACTTCGAACAACGATTTCGCATTGTAGCAAACGGCCAAACTGCCGCTGGCTACAATGTGTCGAGACATAAAAAAAAAAACCTTCGATGAAGAGATTTAAAACGAAATACGACCGCTTTCTCACTCTCTGCGTGAGATGAGAATGTAAAAAAGATAGTCGATACCTCGCATTTTATGAAGTACGCGCAGATAACAACCACCGAGAGCAAATTGCAACCGAAGCCGATACCAGGGGCACAGCCATATTGCCAGAAATCTCCACGCTGGCTTCCGGGCGACAAGCGATCTTGTTTTAGTTTTCCAGAAACGCGTGACGCGACAAGCGGCGACGAAGGTTGGGCCACCACGTCTACAAATCTTGTCGATCGTCGCTGTCGTTTGACGCTGTCGCGACGCGTGCATGCGGTTAAGCTCTCATGGTTGCCGTGCTATCACAGCAACGATGAGCGCGCGCCTTGTGCCGCCCCCCCCTCCTCATGCAGGCGGGAGCTTCTATACGGGCTGCGCTCTCAACACGAAAAAAACGGTGCCAAAAGTCTACCTGGAGCGGCCGTGTTCTCTTACACCAGCGTTTTGTAGAGTTACGTGAGATCGGATCTAAATGAGTTGACTGCCAGCCTCCTTTGGTGTATCAACGCTGTCACTACGTACGAGCCTTGTTGTGGTCATCTACTTTCGCCGCGCCGCAAAAAACTTGGTTTCTTAGTGGGCGCATGCTTACTACAAATAATATTGCTTCTAGATATGCTAGCCTTTCTTCGCAAAACAATAAAATATGTTGCTATCACATTTATTGCTTCCCCCTTTTGGCAAAACTGTGACTTTTTTGTTAGTCATAAAATTAGTGTCGCTAATTGGTGTTTCGGGTAGATTACAATGCATGTGCAGCCTTCGTGTATGTGCGATACGCTCAAATGATGCGTGAAGTGACACGGTGAAAACCATGCATCGTATACAAACACATCATTCGAGACTTGGTTTCATGATTAGCTTTATCATCCCATGTCGGCCGCTCTACAGTGTCGAAAAACCAACCTAATATACTTTAAGAAGCATTTAGGTTAGTTTTGCTCGGAGAGGTGGTTGCATACCTGAGCCGTCCCAATCAGCGGCTGCATGTTGTTCTAGACATGCAATGCAATGCTGGTGTGCACCTTCCACGAACAAACAAATAAACTTTTCGATGAGAACCATGCCAGATTTAGTTTGTGTGCAGTCGGTGTCCAAATTTCAGAGGCCAATGTAGTTTCGAGAAAACTTGGAATCGCTTAAAAATTTCTGTATTCGTTAGTACTTTACAATGGGCTGGGATTCAAGGCTGCCTATACTGAAGCAGCACGAAGGTTCTCACGGTCATTAAACTTCTGATGCCGGCTGTATACATCAATCTTCATGCGCAGCTAAGTTCACCTTGACTATACAGTTAAACCTCGTTAATTCAGTACTCAGCAATTCAGAATATTGGACGTGTTTTCTGGTCATGGCGAGTACGGCATGGTAAAATGCGACCCCGAGCAAAACCGAACATTTTGACTTTGCTGGCCTCTGTACTTAATACAAAGGTAAATTTTTTGTTTATGTTTTCCAGTGATAAGTGCTGGTCCTTAACTAAATTTTTATGTGTAAAAGTTGATGATTTCTCACAGCGTTTGCACGTCGAAAATTTCGTGGCTGGTGTCAGTGTGTTCGTGAACCGTCAAAAAGGTCAAAGTTTTGCTCGTACAAGTTTTCGGATCTGCGCATGAAGTTAGTCATGCGTCAGTACAGCAACATGAATATTTATTTCGTTTCTTTACTTTACGAGGTACAGAACACTAAAAGGTCAGTTTGTTTGGTGCCCGGGAACAAAGCGGATCTTTCTTTTATTCTGGCATGTGAGAGGGGGAAATACGCGAACAAAGGGCATCCAATAGTCTGAAAAAGTGCCCTATTAAACTTACACTCATTCTATATTATACCTCCTTGTTTTGGAGGGTTCGCACATACAAAATAATATATTATAAAGTTTTCTGGAAGGAAAACGACTGGAAAAAGCACTGATTGATTTCAAGACATGACTCCCTTCATTCACACTGCGTCGAGGTTTTCGTGTTTACAAGTATGCTCTCAAGGGACGCATAAAAATTGCAGAATCTCCAAGTCAAGTCATTCACAAACACGTCTTGAGATCGAGTTTTAACTACGTCTCTCCAGTGCCCTAATTGAAAAAAACAAGCGCTAGGAAATTTGAATTTAGCACAGTTTCAAATTCATTGCATCACGATGGCCTGCGGACGAAGCCATGGACCACCCGAACAGTTAAGCACAAAAGTAGCACAACGAGGTGAAAAATATACGTCAGAACATATCTAGCCTCCAATTGTTGAATAATGCAGTAAGGTGCAGCTGTTTGACAAAAGACAACATTAGCACAAAGAAAGCCTGCATGGCGGTGTTTGAGCAGCAAGGAGTTTCGGAGCAACACAACACCACGTTTTGTCTAGATTCAGTACGTGGAGTCCAAAGACTAAAGGATCCTTGAGACTGCGTAATAGCCCACAGAGTGAATTTCGAGTCTTTCTATATACTGGAAAAACTTAAGGAATAGTTTTTTTTTTCACACTGTCTCCTTATGCCCCACGCAGAGTCTCGTTTAGCCGCGCAAGTTGGGGCAAAATGAGACATCTGGAGCATATCTTTATGTTTAAAATAATGTTTCTAACACTGGCAACGTGGCATTATTTATGTAGCACATACCTTGCACCCAAAATAAGAGTTTCTGCATTGGTGTTTAATTTTAATGAGTGAAATAAAATAAATATTCACTATTCTAAAATTTCTGTCACATTTGTTCCACCCTACCCTATATGCATTCTTTGAAGGCATCAAACTCTTTTCGATTCTTGAATTCGGTCACATTTTGCCTCAATCCAGTTCATTCGGACGATTCTCGGAGCGCGCGAAGCAACGCAAATGTCCGACGCAAATGGTCGAAGACGGCATTCGCGCACAGCCAGAGCGTAGCCAGGAGGTGGCACGCTGGGCATGTGCCCCATAATTTTTTTTTGGCGATGGCATGGAGAGCAAAAATGGCTATTTTAAAGGGCGTCTCACAATTAAAATACTGCCCGCCCCCGGAAAAAAATTCTGGTTACGTGCCTGCGTACAATCGAAACAACCGCGGGTGGTGCATAATGCGGATCACATCATGCTTAGTTATTAAACATGAAGGGGGGGGGGGGCTCTAGAACAGCGCTGACGTCATGAACGAAGTCGCAAAAGAGGAAGATTACTAATCTTGTGCTGCTCGTGTATATGTAAAAAAATACTGAATTTATGTAATCGCGAAAATGCTAACCGTGCATTAAAGCAATATACATTTATTTATTGTCGCCTTGGGGGCTTTCGATAATTCGGCATTCGGTTAATTTGGACAGTTTTCCTGGTACCATGAAAAAGGAATTAACGAGTCTTTGCTATACCGTGCGTGCGTATGCGTGTGTTTGTGTTTGTGTGTGTGTTTCTCATACAGAGCTCTCAGGTATAGTTAAAGGGTGGTAGCACTGGATTCGGCCCCCATAATTTTGGCGTAATTGTCATTACCGTGTTAAAACGTGTGATTATGCACATGTCACAAAAACTAACGCGTCTATCGCACTTTCAAAACCGTAAATCAAGTGCCTTTTTGTGCTATATGCGGGACAAATTAATTACGCTCATTTCAGTCATGCTTCAGTAGTATTTTTGTTGTTTGGCTCAATATTCGCACAATAAATGCGCCCTGTGAACTTCTCATAAACGCTGAAATCTTAGTTAAATGCTCACTTTGCCTTCAAGATTACGCGGTGAATAGGCATTCACTTGCTATCCTATAATTGACGACACCGACAAGCCATGGCAAGCGAATAAAATTGACAAACTGCAGGTGTCATTAATGAACAGGCTTTCATTACACTGATGATCTATCTAATTTTTGCCTAATATTTTGAAGCCTGAATATGGTCACACGAAATTAACACTGATGATGATATATACCATACAGTGACGCGGTACTGTATCTAAGAAACCTTGCGTCTGCTACAAAAATAACATTGCCATGAAATACTGTGAGTGTGACTTTTGCACAACTTAATGTCGTTGCACTAAAATGTGGTAGCTAATAGATATGAATCGTGAAAATATGCCATTCAGTTATTACTAATTTCACCTGTTAAAATAGCTATATGCACAAGAGGAGAAAACTGGGGATGGGAAACGTTTCTTCTCTGTGGGAAGAAAACTCCCGCACAGATGCCGGAAGTTCACAGGGTCTGTTCCCAAAGTTCCCGGAATTTTCGTTTTATAGCTTGTTTGTTCAATATCGCCTTACAATCTTTCAAAACTTTAAAAAGTACTCTCCTCCGGTTTGATGCACCGTTGCAGACTCCTCAACCAATAATTAAATGCGCTTTGGAAGCTATCAAGGTAGCATCTTTCAAAATGAGGTCGTCACAGATGCTTTCACAGTCTCCAGCACCCTGTGCCGAATCCCCTTCAGTGTTCGTTTGATTATTGGAAGCAAAAATAAGTCCAGTGGTGTCAGATCGAGGCTGCACAGTGGCCACGTGGCCACACCCATTTTGGCTAGCAACCAGCAGAAAACTAGTGTGGTGTGTCTTTTCCTTCATCTGACTGGTGAGTACGTTTCACGACATTTTCACGCAGACTTCTCTTATTTGAAGATCTTCCGTCAAAACAACATGAACGGTTCTCTTGGGTATTCAACTCTGTTCTTGGATCATCCGAACACTTTACCGCCGGTCCTTGTCTAAAACTTGACCCACTTTTTGCGCCGAGTTGTCCATTTAGGATTTACATTGTCGTCCCGAGCGGTCGTCGCCGTCGACAGACTTCTGACCTTTGCGAAACTTTCGTGCCACATATATGTTTCGCATTGTTTTATCGCGCCATCACAGCAAGATTTCTGAATCATTTCAAGCACCCCTGTCTCGTTTTTAGTCAATTTCACAGAAAATTTGATTGTATAAAGTGGTTTCAAAAACTGGTCTATTTTTTTCTTCACAACGAGGCTGTAGTTGTATACCACTGCACAAAGCACAAATTGTCTCAACAACTGTTCGCAGGCAATCGAAAGTGGCAACCGAAAACATACGTTTTGAAGCCTCGTATATCCTCCACATATCCACTCGAAGCGCCGCCCCACCTGGTGGCGTTGTCGACTACCGAAAAATTTTCGTGAAGTTCTAGTAGAGACCCTGTGCATACACTGCTTACCAGTAAATGAGTTTTCAGAACTTTCCTGAAATGCTCACTCAAAGCCAAATATGTTAACAAATGCTCGTGAGGTGCCCAAGCAGCCAAATTCGAGATAGCCCAGCTCTCAGGTTTTCCTTCGTGTTAAGAAAAGTCACAGCTTTGCCGCAAAGGCTAAGCAATGAATGCATAGCCAAATATTAGAACGTCACGAGAAAAATAGCAAGCAGATCAAAACGTGCCCTGCGTTTCTCACCCACAAATGACGCACGAAACGAACTCACCAGTACAGATGAACGCGAATAAATGTTTCAGTGTTTACTTCGCTGTGTCTGAAAAGCGTGGTCTTTTCGCAAACGGAGACTGTGCAGCGAGTGTGGTAATCTTTGTGTGCCTGGTAACTACAACAGAATCATTCTGGTGAAAGCCCAAGGCGTACAATTCTTCTTACCGCGACATAAGCGCGCGCACGCGTAATCGTCTACCCTCCCCTTCTCACCCTCCGCGGTGAAAAATACGCGTGGGAGAGCAACGCATGAGCGTAATGCACCTTTGTCTAGTCTACAACCCAGTCACTGCTTCGATTAGCGCAGTGCTTTGTGCATGAGTACAATGTAATTGTCCCAAACACAAGAGCAGCATAGCTTTTTCAAAGATGCATCAATTGACGGCGTGCATAGCCTCATATTTGTAAGATTTATTGACGTGCGTTTTAACTGTAAATTCGAACATTGAAAAAAAGAAACAAATAAAACTAATGACTGAAAACGCGGACACAATGGGCCAAGCAATCCTACGAGAAAAGCACTGTTAGTGTTTTGAGGAATACTCGACCTAAACAAAGTTTACGAATGACCCTTGAGTGTATATGAGCGTGTTTGTGGCTGCACGTACTATTGGTGGGTATATGTGATAGTTGCATAAATCGCGGTGAACAGCCGACAAATGGAGTATCAAACCAGGCGATAAACCAGGCTAACTCCTCCGGGAATTCCTTTGATTAATATTATCTATATATATCTCTCTCTTTCTGCCATTTCTTTTTTTTTTGGGGGGGCTGCAAGAGCCTGTGTCATAGCATATAACAATGGAGCAATATCAGAGGCTGAAGCGAATATTTAGAAGGCGACTATTTATCACCTCCAAGTCACCCTTTTATTTCTGCCCCTACTCCCAAGGCCACGAGGCACTTTTATGCCCTGTATATAATGACCGCTTTGTTTGCTTGAAAACGTGCACGCGCTGCGAGAAGCGAGCAGGCAGCGTTTACCTTGCATACGGCGCGTAAATTAGCCCTCCTATAGTCAGTGCGCCGGTCCAAACTCATCACCCCGCCACACCGTTCGTTGGCGCATTTCACGAGGAGAGCGCTTTCGGCGGCAGCACACGCTCTGCCGGCGGATATTTTCTGCCAGCTGAGAGTCGAGGTGTGCGACGGCGCCTGGGTGCCGGACGTACTACATCTCGCTCTCGGAGCCAGCAAGGTGTGTCGCCTGCGCGGGATCCCCGGGCCACCAAAGCGATCGCGTCACTCTTACGTGCGCACACAAAGCGTTGAGGTTTTTTGTGGCGCGAATTTCGAAGCGTCACCCCAACGCCTTCACCACGAGCGCACGCACAACGAGAAAGCATGCATATAGCAAAGCGGTAGAATCTTGACTAGTGGGCCTTAGCAGCCTCTGTTAAACCGATAGGATTAGAACATCTATAGGCTGACGAGGCTCAGTATCGCGATTCATAGAACGCAGCTTGTGAAGATTGAGGATGAAAGTTTCATTCTCGATCTTTTCCATTCCGCGTTTTCCAGACTACATGCTGGTGCAATACAGAGGCCATGAAGCATTATGAACACATTAGCCCGGTGGGTAGTTTCTACTGGACAACTGATAAATCACTACCCTAGATAACTTAGCAGTGAAACATTACAGTGATGCTTACGCCTTGAGCAATAAACGCCAGGAGAGGGAGCATGAGTACGTGTGAGAGGGTCCAGGAAACACCGAGACGTTGTTCCAAGATCTTCTTACACATTCATGCTTCAACGCTGTCACCTAGGCATTTTATATTATTAAGTACTATACATGAATTATGCCTCTCATGTTATTAATGAAAAGCGAGCATGAGAATGACATGTTTTTGAGCACATGCAGCAACTGTTGCGTTGCAAATATTCCCACTTTGAGAGTGATGCTGAGAGCATATGTTAAACACCTTTATACGACAGAATAATCAATTGTGCAGCAGTTGAAACGTACTATGAAGTTGACGTTTCAAGGATTGATTATGTTCAGCTCAAGGCTGTCTAAACGGTGCCACAACGTCACGTCTCCCGGTTTCGCCCTTTCTCTGCTCCCCCTTACCCTTTGTCCTTGTCATTGGTGCACCTACATCCTTATCGTACTACTTATGGACTCTACTAATACTGTATTATTATGCAATATAACATGCACTCTGTAAAGATTGCGCGTTCCGGGCAAAAGCTAACAGAGTCTTTTGCCAAGGTTATTCACAATGATGAGCTTGGAAGATTTTGCTCAATCAACGCAAAAATAGCCATTCAGGCAAGGAAGTGTTGGACTTGATGCCACTTCAACGAATAGGCTAAAACGTGCTCTACTGCACTTGAGAGGGCACTCCGAAGAAAAATGACAAAATTATTCTTATGTGATCTAATGCAAAGATGCAACGAGTCCTGCAGTCGGAACCGAGCACATACTTGCACCAATACCATAAGGTTACACAAAAGTGCTTGCATTAACTTTCACCGGAGTGGTATTTCTATATGCACTGCACTGAGCGCTCCATTGCGCGGTGCAATCAAGGCTTCTTGCAGTGCATGCTCTGCAGCAGCCGAAGGTGCCTCACCTGGGTGCATGGTGACTGAGTCCTGCGCCGGGGCGGCCACTCGGAGACCAGGCGTGCGGCACGGCGCGCATGCTGCGTGTGCGACCGCGCCAAGCAGGGCTGCACTGCGTCCACGGTATCCCCGGTGTGACGCGTGCACTAGCCTAGGCGTGACGTCAGCGGATACGGGGGCGGCAACGATCCATGCCTGGTTTGCTTTCGGCAGCTCTGTTGTCAAAATTCCCGCACGCAGCGTGATGGCTTCCTCAGTCCTTCACCCGCTTTCGCTTCCGGCTCGCCCGACGCGGCGCCGCTGATGCGCCGCGCGCACCTCCCTGGCGGCGGACAGACGACGCCGAGTAATGTGACGCTTGCCATTGAACGGGCCCATTTCGAAGTTCGCAGCCACGCAGTCAGTGATGGTGCGCAGCCGCGCCGCGTCTAATGACAGCCCTGGGCCAGACGGTTCGGGGAAACCTCGGGCACTGACGTGGTCGCTCGGGGACAGCCGGCGCCGCCGCGGGACCCTCCGTGCCCCAGTGTCATTATCGGAGCACATTCCACGCATTCTCGGCCGCAATCGGTACGGAAGGGTGCATAGACAGCTGGGCTGGTTTCGGCCACCCCCTAGTCAACCTCCGCGCCGGACCGCAGGGGACCATTGTCCGGTCACGCCCCGAAGGTCACCGAGACCCTTTCGAGAGAGCGTCACTCAACCCATAGCAGAAATGTTCAGAAACAACAATGGGTTCGACAATGGTGCTTGGCACCCGGTAGTAGGCACTCCTGCAAAAGTTAATGCGATCTGACCGTTATTACACCGACCAGGTAGCTCTCAAGAATGTTGCTCGTGTACACATTGATGGCTTCTTCGATAGGCGCATAATATACTTTTGAAACTTTGAGGCTGTAGTGAATATTACATATTTCTAATTGGCTCCTACGAGCACAAATAAATTTAGGCCCCGTTATATTGGGCGCCCTCCATAGAATGAGATAAGGATTGTACAAAATACTTCGTTTAAAATGAAGTTTTAGCGATAGGACGCAATGCATTCGTGCAACCAGGCGGTTTTTCGCCAATGCGCTATCTATCTATCTATCTATCTATCTATCTATCTATCTATCTATCTATCTATCTATCTATCTATCTATCTATCTATCTATCTATCTATCTATCTATCTATCTATCTATCTATCTATCTATCTATCTATCTATCTATCTATCTATCTATCTATCTATCTATCTATCTATCTATCTATCTATCTATCTTAATATACTGGAAGGTACTTGTCGCATTTCTCCTTAACAGCATCCTTTATTAAAGCCTCAAAGATTGACCATATAATTAAACACTGTCTACGCTAATGCATTCATTTGTATAACTGATGCTATTTAACAATAGGCCACTACCCATATGGACAAGACGTGCAATAATTTTGTGATGAATAATTATGCAGGAAAACTGTTTATGAAAGTTATCACCAATGCTGAATGACTACGCGTGAAAAATGAAACATCGAAAGTGCGCAAGTCACAAAGCAATCACATTGAAAACAAAATCATGCTCAACACAAGTATTCTTTTACGTGCTAAGTTTGCACCCACTTGAGTTGTGTTTTTTTTATGTATCATGCCCCCTTTTCTACAACAACCTCAGATGTGAAGCTAGCAGTATCTTCAAATATATTGCTCTTTGTGCTAGAACATCGCTGAACACCCCTGGTTAAGCAAGCTAAACTGAAAATATTCACGGAATTTCAGTCGCTTACGAAGTGATGTCAAATTAACGTATCTGAGACCAATAAAAGTAACATCAGTGTTTCTCTCTGCAATGCGAAGCGTTGGAGCTAGCTATTAATATACACAGAGGAGAAAAAAAAGGCTAAAAGGCCCATGACCGGCAGCGTAACAATTTGTGTAATTGCAGTCGGAGCTCCTTTCAGCAATTTCGGTAAAATGAGCAAAACGAAAAGAAAGCGGAGATGGTGCAAGGTTGTCTCCGTAACTGCCGTAGATGTCCTCGGGTGCAGTGACATCTTCAGCACCTCTGCGTGAATCCACGCCCTTCTTTACCCTTCTACTCAATACCAGTAATCACGCGCTACTATTGCCACCACTCTTCTGTACTTCCTCGCGGGAGTCCTTTAAAGTACCGTTAACCACAGGCATTGCCGACTCGCGGAGATTCAGTATGTTCTAACCACATCCATTATCAAGTCGAGCTTATAGCCTCGTGGGATGGACGAAATGGTTATCTCGGTCTGCTAGCTCATTTATCAAAATGTCTTTCGTATACAACAAGGCCAAGGTAGTTTCCCGGAATCTGCCCGCGAGTGGCCATTTTGCCAGCACTGCATTCTCGCGCTCACCGCAGCAGTCAGCATTGTCCAGAAGCCTGGAGAGGGCAGACGCCCAAGGTGGTTATTCGCTTTCGCGGGGAAGGCCCCAATATTGATGTCCCGGCGTCCCGGTGAGGTGTTTGAGAACGACAAAACGCTCGTAATAACCACACGTTTGCGCGCGTTTTGATAAAAGGTGGTTGAAGCTAAATATTTCCGAAAGCTCAGGCCTGACTGATGCTATTAGAAGAAAAAGTGGGAATAAAGGAGCATTCCACATTTGAAGGACTGCCTTGACTCCATAATTACACAGCAGGGGAAGCCTGTAATTGTACCTTTGAATATCGGTGGTTGATAGAACAAAAATTAAGGTAACCTTTTAAGCAAAACAAACTTAAGCTAACGTTACGCGCTGGTCAGAAAAGTGAGACGGCATATAAAAACTCACAACGTTATCATCGGCTTATACGTGCGTACACTGACGTAGTAATTGGACATGTGCAATCGTATTCGTGGTAACTTTGCGGGGTATACGCATGGTTACTTGAGCAAACATTCCTTGAGAGCCTTTTGTTTTCAAAGTCTAAAGCTGGAGAAAAAAAGTCCAGCATTTTAAATTACCACAATGCATTTCCTTCTTCACGCATATTATCTCCTTTATGGCTTTCAATATTTGTCCTAAGTTTCATTTTCTCTAACCAATGCTCGCACTCGGTGTTAAATGAAGTTTTATGCTTTTTTGTGTTTTACTCTCTGCTTTGCTAGCTATAAGCGTAGTTAAAGCCCAGTTTACTAGTTCTGCAGAAAACATGTTTTTTTTTCTTTATTATGCATTTCCGATAGAGGCGGAAATGTTGTAGGCCCGTGTACTCAGATTTGTATGCACGTTAAAGAACCCCAGGTGGTCAAAATTTCCGGAGCCCTCCACTACGGCGTCTCTCATAACCAAATGGTGGTTTTGGGACGTTAAACCCCACAAATCATCATCATCATCTTCTTTAATAGACTTCAACCCTCTTTTCAACTCTTGGCTCTGATGTGCAATCCTGCATATATTTCAACCTCTCAGGTGTGTGAATGCTAAGCCAGCTACGACGTCTTTATACGAGGGCAGTAAAAAAAAAGCATACTTTTTAGAGGCTTCAGTGCTCATGTTATGATAATGACCGACAACTCCCATATATCAGGAAGGTACCTGAAGAATGCATTGTAATAAGGAAAGTGAGCTCCCCTGACCCCCTCATTTCCCAAATTTTGCGTACTACATGAAGTGCTGTCTCCCAAACATTTGCGATCTGGTCAAATTTTAATTTTCATAATTTCTTCTATATAAGACAATGACTTTTTTCTGCGTATAAAAACGAGCTCTGCCGGAGCCATCAAAGCGACAATATTGTGCATAGACAAGTACAAAAAGAATAGGTATGTCTAGTGCGTTATTTTTCACAGTTGTGGTATACCAGGGCTGCGCTTAGATACTGAAAAAAGTGCATTCCGGAATACATATTCCGAACAACATGCGCCGGTGCTCTAAAATATTTATACTGAGATACATTTGCTCTTGACGTAACGGCATATTCATGAAAGACTTTTTCAAAGTCGGAAGAAAAGTATTCCAGAACAGATACAGAAATAGACATACAGGGAGAGAAATACTAGAACACATGTTGATTTCGGGCATGTTGATGCTTCGCGAACAGTTAATTAGGAGCAGGGTAATATATTGAATCATGTTTCAACGCATTGAAATTTTCAAATCGAACATATCGCTGAAATCATGAAGGAACGCCGGTGAATTAAGAAAAGTAAATTATAATGCTAGACGCAGAATCTGCTGAAGTGGCTCTTGAGTTAACTGAAGCAGACGCACCATTCTTAAACAGGCTCTCATTTAGAAGACCTCGATTTATTCTCGATAGGATATCCGCGAAATGACTTGCCTCCCGAAGAAAATTAGGAATGCGGCACCTGGCTTCGGAGACCACAACTTTCACCGGTAGAGCATGAGAGTACTGCGTCCGCGATTCGGAGGCCATGTCAATGGCACACGGCGCCATTCTGTGCGTGTGGGCAACGATTCTCCACCCCCACCCCCCAGTGTTGCTAACTTGTGTCCTGTCATTGTTTGACTTATCAAAAACAAAAAAATTCTTTCTTCTTATTTGAAAACCCACCAGCGCATTTCCCGCAAAAAAAAAAAAGCTAACGAGGATACCCGTGTCCACCACAGTATCGCGATACAGTTGCCACATAGCAAAAGATTTCAGTACTGCGATACAGATAAAATTTTCGAATGTATCTCGATAGAGACATAGAGATCCTCAAAAGTAGCACACATATCGAGATTCTCATGTAACATGATAGTGTCTAGCCCCGCGGTATACTCCACGCGTGGGCTTTGACTGCTTGTCTTTTAGATGCGTTGTTGCCAGTATATTATTATTATTATTATTATTATTATTATTATTATTATTATTATTATTATTGTGGTTGTTGTTGTTGTTGTTGTTGCTGTTATAAATACAACGCAAATTGAAATGCTTCAACGTGAGTTTCGTGGTCATGAGGCAACGTAACGGTATCGCTTTTCACCGCGTTACAGCCACGAGTGTTGATCTGCCATCAGCTTTTCACCTGCTGATGGCAGATCAACACTCGTGGCTGTAACGCGTGGCATATGGAGCGACAGAGTTCTAAACAAAACGATCGTGTTCATGGGAAAGCAATCGCAATGACATAATCGTCATCGGGGCAATAACGAGGCTGTCTTTGCATGTAAAAATACAATGTATTTACAAAACAGGATGGAACTCTAATCTTCACTAGAAAAGTAAAACGTATACCTAGAACGCTGAAGCAAAAGTAAAAAAAAAACTATGGATCATTTTCCCGATGGGAACCCTGATGGGATGCGAACAAGCAGCGGTGCGCACGGCGTAGACCCGGCTGAAGCGGGCGTCGACGCTGCTGCTGGAGAAGCAAAACTTGGTGTAGTGTTTACTCGAGTAAACCTTTGTTTGAAACGCAAAGACACGGGAGGCGAGACGCGTTGAAGACGTTTGCGCTCGGCTTCCTTGGCTCGCGTCTCGTCGATGTTACCCGAGCACCGTCTGTATTCTCGAACGCAATTGGTATTCTTGACTCGCCCCTCGTCGGCGTCACTGGTCTTCCATTGCCGACGCTTGCGTTCAGCTGCCCAGGCTCGCACCTCGTCGGTGTTGACATCGCCATTCGTGAACAAAATCTGCTTCGCTAACCATCGAAACGCCGGAAACAGCCGGGAAGGGTGCGCGTACCCTAGCGGGAAGCATGCCGCGATGGCATCCCACCCGTTGGTGCGATCACGCGGAAAGCAGCGGCACGCTATCCACATTTTGTCGGCGCCGTGAGATTCTTGAGGGGCGCCCAGCACGTGTATTTGCCGGCTCGCGGCTTCTTCTGGCCGACAGATGGAGAGAAGTGGCACGGGTGAGATGATGCACACGTGAGGAGTGGGCTCGGGTGTTGCGAGTGGTGGAGAGGGTGAAGCGAGAGAGAGCTGACACGTTGCGCCCGCACGGCAGGCGAGCGAGAAAGATTTCTGCGCACACTGATAGAAGGGCGTGAACTACTTGGGACCGCTCCAACACCTACGGTGAGCGCAGCGGTGCGAATGGAGGGATAACGTTACACATGCTACTCAAAGAGCTGCGTTGCATCTAAAAAGCTGAACAAAATAAAGAGTGAGTTCCTCACGGGGACGATGTGGTCAAGTTCCGGGTAAGGGCTCAACGGCTCAACGACACAGAGTGAGGGCACTCGATGCTTGGGTAACCCGGTAGTTTAGCTTCCAGCCGCGGTCAGCAACGCATCTAACAGCCAGGGTCGTTGACCTTGAACGCGCATGGCTCCTGCCACGCTGACTACGAATGCTGGCTGAGGCTCGCTGCGGTAGACGCCGGGCTCGCCTGGTGAGAACGTCCGGGTGAGGTTTCAACCACGCCAGGCCCGAGGTGGTCGGCTGGCTTGTTTGGTCCCAAGCGCATCGATGGCCGGTGTGGCCCGAAGATCCGCAATCCGACAGGTCTCTGCTCCCGCTCCCTGGTTCTCTAATCGCCAGCCACGATGATGATGATGATGATGCCTTGAATATGACTCATATCCGCTCAGTGGGATTGGCCAAAAACTACTGAGTTTTATTTTAAATATTGAATTATTATGAGAAAAATAGAGTACATAAAACAAAAAGAGAGGAATAAATGTATTCTCGTTCAGACCCGACAGATTATTCATTACATTGACTATAACTGAACGTGCTTTAAAATGATGCATACTAATAATCATAGTAAAAAGATATTTCTTTAAAAGATAACTCACAGTAAAAACATAACGTCTGCCTATCTTATTCTCTTTCTCCTCTGGTGTCGTACCACCATGCCTCACACCCCCACATGCCCTAATTCCACGGCCTCGTCATCTTCGGTTGTCTCGATTGCGCACATTTCAAATATGTTGTCGGCACGTCACTTTTCAATTCACACTTTAAGCGCAATCATTTATCACAGTGGTCGATCTGATGTGGCCTCAAGGTATCCCTCCACAACTTCCTCTCTGCACTAAACTTTGAATTATCACCTTCATCGGGGCGATGACGATTATCTTCATCACCGTAATCATCATCATCGCCACCACCATCATCATGATGTCCCCTACAGAGCAAAATCCTACGTTCACTTCACTTCTGCCTGCGTCAGATAGAATCTTTACACGCCTACGAGTTTTATGAAATGCTCACAACATATAATCATCTACGAAGCTTTTCTGAACTTCGCTCCAGTTCTGCTCATTGCCCCGCCGCGGTGGTCTAGTGGCTGAAGTACTCGGCTGCTGACCCGCAGGTCGCGGAATGGAATGTCGGTTGCAGCGGCTGCATTTTCCGTGTAGGCGGGAATGCTGTAGGCCCTTGTGTTCAGATTTGGGTGCACGTTAAAGAATCTCAGCTGGTCGAAATTTCCGGAGCCCTCCACTATGGCGCATCTCATATTCATATGGTGGTTTTCGGACGTTAAACCCCACATATTATTCAATCAGCTCTTCTCAACATTGTCAGGAAGACTTCAAGGTGTATTGCAAGTAGTAAACAAACATTGTGTGTGCGTTCTTCTTGCTGTACCTCCTTGTGGATGTTATGCCGAGCAGAAAAACCTTCCGCATGATGTATCTAATTAGGTATATTCATGATGCATCCAATGAACCTGATTAATTGGCAACGCCGGTTCTTTCTGTTAATGGCTGTATTTATGACGTGTTGAGAAAAATTGCAGTTTGTCCATTCGCGCACCGTTTGATGTTCCAGAAATGGTGCGGTGCGCATTGAGCGCAATTCGTTCTCTCTCTCTCTCTCCCTATTCTAGCCAGGCTATACCCGTTTCTTATATATATATATATATATATATATATATATATATATATATATATATATATGGTGTCTCACGTAATTTTAGGCAAAGTTTCAAAATATGCCAGAACACATAATTACGACACGACCAAATAAATGAATGTTACTCACAGTTGCCCGGAGTTAAACTATTTTTTGTGTTCTCTAATATTGTTTAAATAAATGATAAATGTGTTTAATTAACTTACTTTTCATGAAACGAAGATAGATACAAAATTCAATAAGAAAATTGTAGATCAGTTTTCAAAACGTCCGATCAGACAGTTTTGAACTTTATATCTCTTAGGTATTAGTGTTTTTCTGCTAATTTCAAATACCCGTGATTTACAAGAAATACCACGTGACAAACCGCTCGCGCGTCTGTGCAAACGATGATTCTAGTGCTCCCTAACGTTCCGCGTACGAACGACACGCTTCCCTCGCACGGGTTCATGACAGCGATAAGCAGTCACGGTAGTTATCATTTCTATGGCCGATAGCAAAACATGTTTATCATAAAGCCACCACCATTGTTGTGGCCCTCCAAAGACAGCCCAATGGGGCAAATGCTATGGTCGTTCGTACTCAGAACGTTAAAGAGCACTAGAATCATTGCGCGCACTGGTGCACGAGCGGGTTTTCTCACGTGGCATGTTTTTGTATTTCGCGGGCATTTGTAATTAGCAGAAAAACACTAATTTTTAACAGATATAAAGTTCATAACTGTCTAATAGAACGTTTTGCGAAACTATCTACAACTTTTTCATTGAAATTTTTATCTATCTTCGTTTATTAAAAAGTTGGTTGATTAAACATATCTAATTAAACAATATCTGAGTACACAAAAATTAGCCTTACTAACTCCAGGCAACAGTGAGCAACAAGCATTTCGTCGAGTCGCGATTACATGTTTGTTCTGGTATATTTTTAAACTCTGGCTAAATTTACGAAGGACACCCTGCATATATATTGCACTGGAACTGTAGGCTGATTGCGCACTGTTCCGAGCCGAGTCCGGTAGCTCGTGTCTCTGCTGCGCACAAAATGCGCTGATCTACTTCCTCTTCGTTAGAATATATATATATATATATATATATATATATATATATATATATATATATATATATATATATATATATATATATATATATATATATATATATATATATATATTGTGAGCGTTGTTTATGCGTCCCATCTTTACATCTGTACTTACTCATCATCACTAGTCAATTTTAGGTTGTGGGGCACATACTCGAGACAATAAAGAAGGGTCTTGAGGGTACTGGACGCCATCTTACAAGTGGTGGAGAGTGCTGCCCGATTCCTGCGTCCTCTCGCGCTCTCGGACAACCCCAGCGTCTTCTAGAACACATCCCTGGAGCTCCGTTCAGGCCGCCGCTTAAACGACCTGGGTTCGGTAATGTCGCAAGCCGACCAGCCCAGCGCAGCAGCTGCGTCACCACTCCCACCGCCAAGAAACCCTTCTCACCTGGTCACCAGCCCTCAAAAGGACCCTCCGCTGTTCGCAGGGCTTCCGGGTGAGGACGTGGAAGACTGTGTCGAGGAGTATGACCGCGTGAGTGCCATCAACAACTGGGATGAGCCTGCGAAACTCACCCACGTTGCATTCTACTTGAGCAGTGTCGCAAAAACGTGGTTTTTAAACCACGCTACAGATGTTTTGACATGGCCCGCCTTTACGCGCCAGCTCCGCCAGATTTTCGCCAACCCTTCGGTGCGCTCGGATATTGCCAAGAAAAGGCTTGGTGCGCGTGTTCAACGCCCCGGCGAGTCTTACACTTCTTACATTGAATATGTTCTCGCCCTTTGCCGCCGCATCGACAACCATATGGCTGAAAACGACCGTGTGCGCCACCTGCTAAAAGGCATTGCGACTGTCGCTTTTAATGCGTTTGTGGTGCAGAAACCCCAGACAGTAGCCGATGTTGTAGCTACCTGTCAGGGTCTCGAGGAGCTTGAAACCACTCGGGTGCAACCTGATATGCCTGATCTCGGCTCGAGTCATGACACAACAGAGCTGCGTGCATTGATCCGCTCCATCATCCGCGAGGAACTTCATGCACAGGCTTCACCTCGCCCCCTTGATATCTGAACGACGCCACATGCTACTAATTTACGCGACGTCGTGAGGGAGGAACTGGCATTGATCACAGGTACACCAGTTCCGAGTTCACATCCCGTGCCCATTTCATGTTATGCTCACGTTGCTGCAACAACACCTGCGCCCCAGCAAAGCCTGGCCTCGATGACAATCTCACCAGTTCCGAGCTCATATCCTGTGGCCATGCCAACTTATGCTCAAGTTGCTGCTAGGACACCTGCACCCCAGCAAAGCCCAATGCAGCTACCAGCGGCCGAATTGCATGGTTCGCTCACCTCACTCGCACCGCGACCATCTTCCCAGCCTTACAACGACTGGCGCACTTCGCGGCCGACTTGTTTCTATTGCGGCATCCGGGGTCACAATTCAAGGTTTTGCCTACGCTGTCAGCGAGACGAAAGATGAAGCTATGATAACTTTGAACGGGTCGACTTCTACCCCACTGGACCACCTTATCGCCGACTGTATCAGAACAGCACACGTCGGTCGCCGTCTCCGCAGAACTTCGGCTCAGTTGGCAGTTTGCGTTTCCCACGTCGTCGCTCACCTTCACCGATGCGGCGTTCCTCTTCTCCTCTCCGACCTTCTACTTCAATTCCTGACCGCCAACTGAAAAACTAAACAGTGCAGCTTTGGGAGGGATAGCTGCATCTTTCGAACTGCGTAAAACTCCTCCGGACCGCCCTTTGAATATTTTATTAGTGTACGTTGAAGGTATACAGACAGAGGCACTGGTAGACACAGGCGCATCACTTTGCCTAATTCGTTTAGACTTTTGTGCCCGCTTGAAAAAAGTTAGGACGCTATACGATGGCCCTCTCCTTCGTTGCGCAGATGGAGTTCCTATTCAGCCTTCAAGTGTTTGCACAGTCCACGTTTTCACAGATGGCATCCTTCACCACATTCAGTTTCTTGTACTTCCTTGGTGCACTCACACAGTAATTTTAGGATGGGACTTTCTTTCTTCAGCATCAGCTTTCATATCGTGTCGTCAGCGAGTAATTGAAATGTCAGCTACTGAGAGTTCATCCGATGTTGATTCATACAGCTTCCGTTTCGTTGCTGCCGCTGATTGTTTGATTTCGCCAGGAGATGAACAAAATATCACGATGACTTCGGATACTATAGTTAACGGTGACGTGTTCATAGCCCCATCAGTTCGCTCCAAACCTGCGGGGCTTACCATAGCACCCGGCCTTGTGCGGTTTAACGACAATAAAGCGTTGGTCACCGCCTTGAACCCAACTTCATCGCCAGTGATGCTGCCCCAAGGCACTGCTGTGAGCTGCTTCGCTGACGGCGAGCCTTTCTCGCTGGTTCCCCTTCACGCAGAATCTACGCCTTTGTCTGCTACAACTGATATCAAGACTACCACTGTTGCTTTAAATGACACCATAAGTCCTCACCTCACTGCCGAGCAAAAGAGAAACCTCTTAGACCTTCTCCAAAAGCACAGCCTTTTGTTTGACGTACATTCGAAAGTTCTGGGCCGCACCTCCGTTGCAGAGCAGAGCATCGAAACCGAAGGCAGCTCCATTGTACGCCGCCGCCCATGCCGTCTGTCTTCGGTGGAATGGCAAATCATTGAGGAAAACGTCACCGACATGCTCAAACGGGGTATTATTCGACCTTCATCCAGCTCTTGGTCATCTCTTGTGGTGTTGGTCCGGAAAAAGGATGGCTCTGTCCGCTTTTGTGTTGATTACATAGCGCTCAATAAGATCACGAAAAAAGACGTATATCCGTTGCCACGCATAGATGATGCCCTGGACTCCCTGCAAGGCGCAGAATACTTCTCCAGCCTTGACCTCCGATCCGGGTATTGGCAAATACCTATGCGCGAAGCAGACAAGGAGAAAACAGCGTTTGGGACGCCTGACGGGCTTTACGAACTTAACGTCATGCCTCTTGGCTTATGCAACGCTCCAGCAACATTCGATCGCATGATAGATACCGTCTTACGTGGTCTCAAATGGAAAACCTGTTTATGTTACTTAGACGACATCGTAATTTATTCTTCTACTTTTCCTCAGCACCTTAAGCGTTTGGACGAAATTCTAACGTGCATTTCGAACGCTGGTCTACAGCTCAATACAAAATAGTGCCATTTCGCCAGCACAAGCATCAAAGTATTGGGTCACCTTTCAGCAAAGATGGCGTTCGACCCGAACCGGACAATTGCTGCCGTAATTAGTTTTCCACGTCCGGGCAATCAAAAACAATTGCGAAGTTTCGTGGGCCTGGCGTCTTACTTCCGCCGCTTCATCCGTCACTTTGCTGCCATTGGGGGGCCGTTATACAAGCTTCTGACGTCAGGAACGGCTTTCACGTGGACTGACGAGTGCGAGTGTGCTTTCCAAGCCCTTAAGCGTGCTCTGACATCAGACCCCGTCCTCCGTCACTTCGATGAGAGTGCACCTATTTTCCTGCACTCAGATGCCAGTGGCCATGGAATTGTGCTCTCCTTCTTCAGCGCGATGAAACATCACGTGAGCGAGTAGTTGCATATGCCAGCCACGCACTAACACCTGCGTAGCAGAACTGCTCGATAACGGAGCAGGAATGTCTCGCTGTCGTTTGGGCCATCCAGAAACTTTGACCTTATCTGCATGGACGCCACTTCACTGTGATCACCGACCACCATGCCCTATGCTGGTTGTCCTCGCTGAAGAATTTGTCTGGGCGCCTCGGTCGCTGGATACTGCGTTTGCAAGAGTATACTTTTGACGTTGTGTACAGGTCTGGCAAACAGCATCAGGATGCCGACGCTCTCTCTCACTGCCCTCTGCCACTTTCATCTCCAACCACGAATCCTCAATGCCCCTCAGGTGATCAAGCGGCTTCCTCTTCACTCACGTTATCACCCCTGGCAGTTGCTGGGTCACTATCTTTAAACAGCAGTGCCCAGTTTGCCGCGTGCCAACGTGACGACCCCTGCTGTAACCGCATCATCGGATACTTGAATGGCTCGTCTTCTCCACCTAATGCCAGACTGCGTTGTCGGCTACGGCAGTTGAAGCTAGAGAACAACGTCCTGCAGCGCTATACATACAATGCGGATGGGCATCGGTGGGTGCCAGTTCTCGAAGCATTGCACGACAAGTTCTCGAAGCATTGTTCTCGAAGCATTGCAAGTTCTCGAAGCATTGCATGACGACCCATCAGCTGGACACTTAGGGTTCCAAAAGACCTACAACCGCGTTAGGAGCCGTTTCTTCTGGCCTGGTCTTTCTACCTTTGTGGCTAATTATGTCGCTTCTTGCACACTTTGTCTACGCCGGAAATGACCAACTTTAGCTCCTGCTGGCCTATTACAACCCATTCCATGTCCTGATCCACCTTTTGTCGTTGTCGGAATAGACCTCGTCGGGCCACTTCCCGTAACGCCAGCGGGCCACCGCTGGATCGTCACAGCTGTCGACCACCTCACACGATACTACGCACTAGCTCCTCTACGCACTAGCTCTGCATCAGACGTTGCCGCCTTCTTTTTAGAAGCCATTGTGTTGCGTCATGGTGCACCTCGCGCGCTGTTGAGTGACCGAGGCAAGGCCTTCCTGTCCACAATTCTCGATGAAAGCCTAAAAACTTGTGGCACTGTTCATAAGACCACGTCCGCTTACCACCCGCAGACAAATGGCCTGACAGAGCGATTCCACTGGACTCTAATCGACATGATATCCATGTTCATCGGACCGAACCACGATAACTGGGACAAAATCTTGCCGTTCATAACATTTGCACACAACACCGCTGTTCAACGAACCACCGGGTATTCACCTTTCTTCCTCGTCTATGGTCGTGCGCCGACATTCACCATTGACGCCTCTTTCTTCAATGTAACGACAAAAACGTCCACGACTACGCCAGAACATTTCGTTTCCAGCCTCGCTGAGGCACGGCAACGTGCTCAACTCAACACGGAGGCCAGTCAACAAGACCGCAAGCAACGCTATGACAGCTTCCGTCGAGACGTCACTTTCCGTTCTGGAGATGAAGTATTACTTTGGACGTCTGTTCGCACTCCAGGATTGTGTTAAAAGTTTCAGTCACGCTTTCTCGGACCTTATGTTATTTCGGAACGGACATCTCCTGTCAATTACCTTGTCACTCCCGTCGAGGGTTCTTCGGACCGTCGGTACCGTGCCTCCGAGATAGTCAACGTTTCACGTCCTAAACCTTTTGTTCGCCTTACGTTTCCCGCCTAAGTCTCGGCCGGACCGGCCGCTAAAGTGCGCGGTAAAAATAAGTGTGAGCATTGTTTATGCATCCCATCTTTTCATCTGTACATACTCATCATCACTATTCAAGCTTAGGTTGTGGGGCACATACTCGAGACAATAAAGGAGAGTCTTGAGGGTACTGGATGCCATCTTACAATATATATATATATATATATATATATATATATATATATATATATATATATATATATATATATATATATATATATATATATATATACTCTTCAAAACTTTTTGAAACTTTATTTCATCTCAGCAAGAAGAAAGGGGCCTTCGGAAAAAAGCTGCCTCACTACACCTTGACTAAGCCCGGCTCCCTTGTGTTACAGTTTGACTGTATGCAGCACTTACTATAGGTACATGGCATGCTAACAAAAGGTAAGGCACATTGCACAAGTATAAATACAATAGCGTAGAGGCGTATAAAGTAAGCTGACTCTGTTTTTTCATAAATGCAGCAAATCTACGCCACGATATCTATGGGATATGCAGAAAATAATTTAGAAACGAATATGTGTGTCAAAAACCAGCACCCAACAAAGCGCGCGCCTTCCAATTCTAGCAGCGGTAACAATCCCGGGCACCCTTCGATCACGAAAGATCCTGGAGCAACGAAGAAACACACAGTGAAGGAAGACTAAAGTCAAATAACAGTTTACGTCAGAGTGAAGGCTAAATGTACGACAACATCTAAAATGACAATATTATCAACAACAGTGCCGTACTTACTAAGAAATTAAAGTAAATGCACAAGAACACAAGCGCCGCAGTAGGAGATCTTCAAAATGACCCCGATGACATCAGACGGACCACCTACAAATAATCACTAGTAGTCGATCTAATTGCAGCGAAAGAACAACCTTCCGTGCATCAAGAGATGCAATAAAGTGCTGTTTGTTCGTTTCTGTTTCATTCATAAAAAAACTGGACGTTACTAAGGGGAATGGTGAGAGTGGTTAAAATATTCTTTTTTTGCATGGTTACACAAAACAGGTGGTGCCATCTCGCAGGCCGCAGTTGAAACAGAAGCGTTTGCAATCTCGAAGCCAATGGCAGGAAATTGATCATGGCCGTTGTTGCTGCTGTGGCTCCCTCTGCTTTCGGTCTGATGCTACTAGCGCAGTAAAGCCGGGAAACATTGTGCATGGTAACAGTGACGTTAGTCGGTCCGGTCGGTCCGCTTTTCGAGGTGGGTAATTTGAAGTGCGCTAACCCAATGCGGAGCACTAAAACGTGATTTTATTTCAACGTAGGCCATTCCTTGGTACAAAAGTAACACTACAAGGTTTCTGGACCGCCATTTCAACAATCAAGTTTCACTTAATAGTTTACTAGTGTCCTTTCAAACAAAACCGCGCGCACCTTCCGTCCTTTCACAGGCGCCGTAGCTACACCGACCAACCTATCGCATCCTCACCGAGCGATCTCTTGAAAAATATCGAAGTAAAGGGGCGTGGTGATGCAGAGTAGCGTAACGTAACGTAACGAGAGAGGTCACGCCCTTTCCACAGCCTTGACTGTGCAGCGCGCCGACAAAATGCTTCGACGTTTCGGGAACCCATCGGATGTGCATGCAAACTAACGTTGATATAAACCAGCAGCGGAAGGAGTTGCAGGAGGATATGAAGAGGTTTTCTACCTGTGGGTGAAAACTTTTGTTACAAACAACAGAAAAGTATGTGCTTACCGCCCGTGGTCTAAGACGTGATCTGCAGTCGCAGAGCGTGAGTGGCTGACGTGTTACCGGCGAAGAAGTTTTGTTATTGAAGTGCGGACATTGGACGACTTGATGTTTCCTGGAAGAGAATCTTCGGGAACAGAGGAACGACAACCGGCGCTGGACATAGAATGAGTGTTTCCTTGGAGAGAAGCATTGACGATTTGTTCCTAAAACTTTAAGCTGAATTAGTTTGACAGACATTTTAATCTATAAGTGTCTTGGTTAGTTAATGCATGAGATTGCATTGTAGTGCATGTTGTTTGTGTCCGTTGTTTTGAGTATCTTGTGATTAGTGACGTATTGTATTGGATTATTGCCGAGTGTGCATGTGGCCCCGCCGCGGTGGTCTAGTGGCTAAGGTACTCCGCTTCTGACCCGCAGGTCGCGGTATCAAATCCCAGCTATGGTGGTTGCATTTCTGATGGAGGCGGAAATGTTGCAGGCCCGTGTGCTCAGATTTGGGTGCACTTTAAAGAACCCCAGGTGGTCTAAATTTCCGGAGCCCTCCACTGCGGCGTCTCTCATAAACATATGGTGGGTTTGGGACGTTAAACCTCGGATATCAATCAATCAATTGAGTGTGCATGTGTGTGTGTTGTTCGTTGTGCCGTACTTAAGAATACAATTTTGTTTTGTTATCAACTCTCGGCTCTGCCTCGTTCTTTGGACCACAGGTGACGTTCGCTGGCGCTCTGAAAGGGACCAATTCTAAAATTTCCGTGATTGCCTGGTGCGTTTTGGGGGGCCGAGACGTCTGCCTTTGGAATCCATCGGCTTGCTGCTGCCTGGCGATTGCCTCCATAATTACGGGGTTAGTGACGTATATTCTGACGTCCATGACAGGATCTTTTTGGTGCACAGTGTGTCCAAAGTAGGCAAAATGAGACTCGAGTCGTTGGTAGTGCTACCGCAACCAGTTTGTGCATAGTGTGTCCAAAAAAGGTACAAAAAGCCTCGAGTCGTTGGTAGTGCTACCGCAACTAGTTTTTGTGTTGAACGTTGTTCTCGCTAACGAGTGTGCAGGAAGTTTTGATACCCAGAGTGAGGCGGATATTTCGTGCACGCGGTAAGGTTTTATTTGAGGGGCACCATAGATCTGGAGAAGTAAGTAAATATTGATTTGAATTTGGGTCTCTTTGGTGCCGAACTACGTACGAAGTACAGTGTATCAGAAGGAGGCAGTGGGCTCACTGTCCTGTGCCTGCGCTGCACCGCCATCACCTTCCCCGCGTCGACAGATTAGGCGCCCACTAGAGGTGCTGCCACCAGTTTATCATGAGTAGTAAGTGATTCTTAAATGAAAAAGATAAAATTGAGCCCCGTCACTGTCTCTCAGGGGGAGGACATCTCTACAGTAGCTCACCAGAGACGGGGGAAGGAGGGATTAAGGGGATAGAATTAAAAGGTATAGAAATAGAGAGAGGGGGAAGGAGAGAGTGAGGCGCAGGGACAGTGACATCCAGAACTAAGGAGAACATAGGAAAGATGGACAAGGTCACAGGAGTCCGAGGACGAGCCACCACTCGGCGAGAGCCCTTGTAACAGCATTTCTTGCTGTGTTAAGCGCGTTCGCGCGTTTTCGGGGTTTCGCCGGTTAAGCTGCAGCTTGGGGGTATTAAACACGGGGTTGAAGGGCGGGAGAGGGCCTCTACAATGACGCAAGAGATAAATATTTGCATTCATATAGAGAAGGGGTCAGGGGTCTTGAAATAATTATTTTTAAACTGGTCCAAGTAGTTGCTCTATATATTCGTGTGCGCCCAGCTGCAGTACATCACAATCATGATCATCACCTGCCTCACTACGTCCACTGCAGGACAAAGGCCTCAACCATGTTCCGCCAGTTAACCCGGTCTTGTGCTCGCTGCTGCCAATTTATACCCACAAACTTCTTAATCTCATCTGCCCACCTAACCTTCTGTCTCCCCCTAACCGGCTTGCCTTCTCTGGGAATCCAGTTAGGAACGCTTAATGACCAGCGGTTATCCTGTCTGCGCGCTACATGCCCGACCCATGTCCATTTCCTCTTCTTGATTTCATTTATAATATCCTTAACCCACGTTTGTCCCCTAATCCACTCTGCCCTCTTCTTGTCTCTTAAGATTACACCTACCATTATTCTTCCATTGCTCGCGGCGTCGTCCTCAATTTAAACTGAACCCTCTTTGTAAGTCTCCAGGTTTCTGCTCCGCAGCTAAGTACCGGCAAGATACAGCTGTTATATACCTTCCCCTTGAGGGATAGTGGCAATCTACCTGTCATAATTTGAGAGTGCTTGGCAAATGTGCTCCAACCCATTCTTATTCTTTTAGTTACTTCAATCTCGTGGTTCGGCTCTATGGTTATTACCTGCCCTAAGTAGACACAGTCTTTTACAGCTTCAAGTGGACTATTACCTATCTCGAAGCGCTGCTCTCTTCTGAGGTTGTTGTACATTACTTTCGTTTTCTGCAGATTAATTTTAAGGCCCACCTTAATTCTCTCCTTGTTTAACTCTGTAATCATAAGTTGCAATTCGTCCCCTGAGTTACTCAGCAATGCAATGTCATCGGCGAAGCGCAGGTTACTAAAGTACTCTCCATTACCTATTATCCCTAACTGTTCCCACTCTAGGCCTCTGAAAACCTCCTGTAAGCACGCGGTAAATAACATTGGGGAGATTGAGTCCCCCGGCCTTACACCCTTCATGATTGGTATTCTGTTGCTTTCTTTACGGAGCACTATAGTAGCAGTTGATCCCCTGTAGATTTCTTTCAGGATGTTTATATATACTTCATCGACGGCCTGATTCCGCAGTGTCTGCATGACGGCTGATATTTCTACTGAATCAAACGCCTTGTCGTAATCTATGAAGGCTATGTATAGTGGTTGGTTGTACTCTAAGCATTTCTCTATTACCTGATTAATAGTATGAATGTGGTCAATTGTTGAGTAGCCTGTTCGAAATCCTGCTTGTTCCTTTGGTTGATTTATTTCTAATGCTTTCTTTACCATGTTAGAAATTACCTTTGTAAATCGCTTGTGAACTACAGAGAGTGAGCTTATTGGCCTGTCATTCTTCAAGTCTTTGTCATCTCCTTTCTTATGTATCAAGATGATGTTAGCATTCTTCCAAGACTCTGGCACTCTTCCCGTCAGGAGACACCTCGTAAACAGAGCGGCTAAATTTTTTAACACAATCTGTCCTCCATCTTTCAGCAGATCTGATGTTACCTGTTTCTCACCAGCAGCTTTGCCTCTTTGCATGCTCTCCAAAGCTTTTCTGACTTCTTTTATCATTACTGGTGGGGCGTCATCTGGGTTACTGCTAGTTCCTATAGAATTCAGGTCGTGGTTGTCCCGGCTACTGTACAGATCTCTGTAGAACTCCTCCGCTATTTTAACTATCCTATCCATATTGGTAGTTATTTTGCCTTCTTTGTCTCTTAGTGCATACATCCGATTTTTGCCTATTCCAAGTTTCTTCTTCACTGCTTTGACGCTACCTCCGTTTTTCAGAGCGTATTCAATTCTCTCCATGTTATACTTTTTTACATCGCATACCTTACGCCTATAAACAACTTCGAAAGCTATGCCAGTTTTATTTTGTCTGTTGTACTTGAGACTTTCATGATTTGATGTTTCTTAATGAGATTCTTTGTTTCCTGGGAAACTTCCCAGTGTCCTGTCTAACTACCCTGCCTCCAATTTCCACTGCACACTCCGTAACGACACTAGTCAGATTATCATTCATTCTATCTACGCTAAGGTTGGTTTCCTCACTAAAAGCCGAGTACGTGTTCTGTGCCCCGCCGCGGTGGTCTAGTGGCTAAGGTACTCGGCTGCTGACCCGCAGGTCGCGGGTTCCAATCGCGGCTGCGGCGGCTGCATTTCCGATAGAGGCGGTAATGTTGTAGGCCCGTGTGCTCAGATTTGGGTGCACGTTAAAGAACCCCAGGTGGTCGAAATTTTCGGAGCCCTCCACTACGGCGTCTCTCATAATCATATGGTGGTTTTGGGACGTTAAACCCCACATATTAGTCGAGTACTTGTTCTGAAGCGAGACTCTGAATTCCTGTACTTTCCCTCTCAGTGCTAGCTCATTGATTGGCTTCTTGCGTATCAGTTTCTGTCGTTCCTTCTCCAAGTCTAGGCGAATTCGAGACCGTACCATTCTATGGTCACTGCATCGTACCTTGCCAACCACTTCCACATCCTTCAGGATGCGTGGGTGTGCACTCATTATAAAGTCTATTTCGTTCTTATTTCCGCCATTAGGGCTCCTTCATGTCCACTTGCGGTTTCTTCGTTTTCGGTAAAGAAATTTAGAGTCCGTAAATTATTGCGTTCTGCAAATTCTACTAGTAGCTCTCCTCTGGCGTTTCTAGCACCGACGCCGTAATCTCCTACTGCCCGGTCTCCAGCCTGCTTCTTCCCTACCTTCGTATTAAAGTCTCGCATCAGTATACTATACACTGTTTTTACCTACTCATTGCCGATTCCACGTCTTCATAGAAGCTTTCAACTTAAGCGTCATCATGGCTGGATGTAGGTGCGTAAGCCTGTACCACCTTCATCTTGTATCTCTTATTCAGTTTAATTACGATACCTACCACCCTTTCACTAATGCTATACTGTTCCTCTATGTTGCCTGCTATGTTTCTGTGAATTAGGAATCCCACTCTCAGTTCTCTTATGTCAGCCAAGCCCCGATAGGAAAGAACGTGCTCATTCTGTAGCACCGTATAGGCCTCATCTGTCCTCCTAACCTCACTGAGCCCTATTATAATCCATTTAACACCCTCTTGTTCCTCGAGTAGTACAGCTAGACTTCCGTCACTAGATAAGGCTCTAGCGTTGAATGTTGCCAAGTTCAGATTCCAATGGCGGCCTGTCCGGATCCGGAGATTTTTAGCACCCTCTGCGGCGCTGCAGGTCTGACCGCCGCCGTGGTCAGTTGCTTCACAGCTGCTGGGGACTGAGGGCCACGAGTTAATTGACGTATGCATGTGGAAGGTAGTGGCCAGATACTGCACCAGGGTGGCCAAACCTTCTCTGGTGAAGGAGTGCGTTACCGGTGGTGGTTGCCGGTGAGGCTGCACCCCAGGCCTCTTAATGCAGTTTCATCACCACGCGGATTTTTTTAAAATCCGGTTGGGAGCTGCGCGGCACCGCGGTTCGAGCCACGGACCTTTTGCGTGCGAGGCGGATGCTCTAACTACTACGCCATCGCCGCCAGCCCCGCCGTTTGTCCTCTACTAGATCTCTAAATAAAGCTTACCGATCCCCTGGTGAAAATCTTAGTGGTACCCTTAATTACAAAATACTCTCCAAAAAATTGCCCGCAGCTTCCCTCGGGGGAACACTGAGGAGGATGCGGAAGCATGTAATTGGTTAAGGGGTGTTCAATTGCGACTTACTTGGGTCGATGGCTAAATTGGTTAACGTGGTTGTGAAATGGGGTGTTAAATGAGTGAACACGTACGGCACGTATGCGAAAGGGCGGTGTTTTATTTATTGCGACGAACTTTGAGGACGATGGCTTTGTGGTCGGTAAAGTAAAGAGTGAGTGGATTGGGTTGCATCGGTCGTAGGTCGAAATTCGCAAAGACGTGGTCGATGCAGGTTCCGCGAATGGTGGTCGGCTGGTGGTGTTTGCAGTCGTCGTGCGTTGCGCGTTTCAGCGAGTGTCGCGACGCCATGTATTCGACTATCCAATCGTCCTTGATGACGTCGACGTTGAAGTCGCCAACTAGCATGAACGGTCGATGTTGCGGTTGTTGTTTTCTGTAATCTTGCACGGCCTCGTCGACGTACTTTTCTACGGCGGCACGAGAGAGGTTTGGCGCGAGGTGCATCGTCATGACGTCGACGCCACAGACGGTAGCAACGCAGTGCTCGCCGTTGGCGCGTTGTTGAACGCCGGGCTGTAGTCGGAGGTCAATGAAGGAGTCGTCGTCGTTGTCGACGTCACGCTTGACGTAAATTCCCACACCGCCCGCAGGTCGTTGGAACCCGTGCGTCCGCGCGACTGAAGCGTATCCCGCAACGTCGACGTCATTGGCGTTCTACGTCTCGGTGAAGCAAAGCACGTCCACTCTGCGTAGTACACAGATGGTGGGCGACGGCGCGACGGCGCATGCGCGCGCGTCAGCTGTCGAATGTTCGAGAAGCGGTGTGGACGGCGCGGACGCCGCACTACAAGGCGCGAGTATAAGATGCTTCCGCATCTAAAATAGGCATGCATCAAACAATATACAATGAGTGGCTTCTATTTAATGTGCAGTTTATCGGTCATTAGCACCACCTACACTAAGTGAGGTGCCAAAGAATAAAAATGTTACTGGCCTGCGCAGGGATTGAATGTACGACCTTCGCGTTATTAGCACGACGCTCTAACCGACTGAGCTAGCAGGCCGGAGAAGCGAGTGTGGCTTCTAAACTGGGCAAACGTCTTTGGTACACATTCGGTCATCATCAATAAATTGGTCTTTAAATTGTGTAGCTTCACACCCGACACCAACTGACGGGCAGTCGAATACAATAAAAAATACTGGCCTGCGCAGGGATCGAACCTACGACCTTCGCTTTATTAGCAAGACGATCTAACCGGCTGAGTAGCAGGCCGGAGTTGCGCGTGCGGCTTCTAATGCCTAGTTCACACTGAAACATCCGCTTTCTACAGCGACCGAAATACCCCTGCTGCCGAAACGCAGAGTCCTTACCACTGGACGCGGCCAGCGCCGCGGAATCTGCCATCTAACACGTGGCGAACGCGGGATGGATGTGCTGTCACCCGGTTGTTGTCGCGGCTCGCCAATGCTACTACGCTATCCGGTGGTGTATACTTCGACGATTCTCGTACGCAAGAAGCAAGAAAAGACAGTACCGCTCACATTGCTGGCAAGTGGCTGTCTTGTAATGCACGAAGAGCAGAAAAACCACCAACGCCGGTGGCGTTGGTGGGTTGGTCTTGCTCTGCAAGACTGCAACAAGCTCGGTCACGCCAACAGCAAGCTCGGTCACGTCTTTCACGAAATACGGAGGCGAAGTAGGGACAGAGTAGGTTAAACTCCCGTCGGTTTCAACAATCAGTTACGTGCACTGCGGCATAACAAGTAAGTAGGGCTTGGCCGCCATTTTTCGAAATTCCTTGACTAGCACTCCTATTGGTCCACGGTGACCGATTCGGCGGCAGACGCCGCAAAAATCGGTCCGAGCGCGATCGGCGCGGAGAGGGCCCTTTCGGCGAATCTCGCCGCCGCCGAACCGGATTCGGAGCACTTTCGGCGGCCGGCATGCTCAGTGTGAACGCGGCCTAACACTTTGCATGCGCCTTCGGTACACATTCGGTCATCATCGATAAATTCGTCCTCAAAGTGTCTAGCTGCACACCCGGCACCATGTGACGGGCAGTAGAACTCAATAAAAAATACTGGCCTGCGCAGGGATCGAACCTACGACCTTCGCATTATTAGCACGACGCTCTAACCGACTGAGCTAGCAGGCCGGAGCAGCGAGTGTGGCTTCTAACACTGGGCATACGCCTTCGGTACAATTTCGGTCATCATCGATAAATTCGTCTTTAAGTTGTCTAGCTGCACACCCGGAACCACGTGACGCGCAGTAGAACACAATAAAAAATACTGGCCTGCGCAGGGATCGAACCTACGACCTTCGCGTTATTAGCACGACGCTCTCACCAGCTGAGTACAAGGCCGGAGAAGCGAGTGCGGCTTCTAACACTGGGCATACGCCTTCGGTACACATTCGGTCATCATCGATAAATTCGTCTTTAAAGTGTCTAACTGCACACCCGACACCGAGTAACGGGCAGTAAAACACACTAACAAATACTGGCCTGAGCAGGGATCGAACCAACGACCTTCACGTTATTAGCACGACGCTCTCACCGGCTGAGTAGCAGGCCGGAGAAGCGAATGCGGCTTCAAACACTGGGCATACGTCTTCGGTACACATTCGGTCATCATCAATAAATTCGTCTTTATTAAATTGTCTAGCTGCACAACCGGCACAATGTGACGGGCAGTAGAACACAATAAAAAATACTGGCCTGCGCAGGGATCGAACCTACGACCTTTGCGTTATTCGCACGACGCTCTAACTGACTGAGCTAGCAGGCCGGAGCAGCAAGTGCGGCTTGTAACACTGAGCATACGCCTTCGGTACACATTCGGTCATCATCAATAAATCGGTTTTTAAATTGTCTAACTGCACACCCGACACCGAGTGACGGGCAGTAAAACACAATAACAAGTACTTGCCTGAGCAGGGATCGAACCTACGACCTTCGCGTTATTAGCACGACGCTCTAACCGACTGAGCTAGCAGGCCGAAGAAGCGAGTGTGGCTACTAACACTGGCCAAACGTGTTCGGCACACATTCGGTCATCATAAATACATTCGTCTTTAAATTGTCTAGCTGCACACCCGACACCAAGTGACGGGCAGTAGAACACAATAAAAAATATTGGCCTGCGCAGGGTTCGAACCTACGACCTTCGCGTTATTAGCAGAACGCTCTAACCGACTGAGCTAGCAGGCCGGAGCAGCGAGTACGGTTTCTAACCCTGGGCATACGCCTTCGGTACACATTCGGTCATCATCAATAAATCGGTCTTTAAATTGTCTAGCTGCACACCAGACACCGAGTGATGGGCAGGAGAACACAATAAAAAATATTGGCCTGCGCAGGGATGAACCTACGACCTTCGCGTTATTAGCACGACGCTCTCACCGACTGAGCTAGCAGGCCGGAGCAGCGAGTACGGTTTCTAACACTGGGCATACGCCTTCTGTACACATTCGGTCATCATCAATACATCGGCCTTTAAATTGTCTAGCTGCACACCGGACACCAAGTGACGGCCAGTAGAAGGCAATAAAAAATCTGGCCTGCACAGGGATCGAACCTACGACCTTCGCGTTATTAGCACGACCATCTAACCGACTGAGCTAGCAGGCTGGAGTAGCGAGTCCGGCTTCTAACACTGGGCATATGTTTTCGGTACACATTCGGTCATCATCAATAAATCGGTCATTAAATTGTCTAGCTGCACACCAGACACCGAGTGACGGGCAGGAGAACACAATAAAAAATACTGGCCTGCGCAGGGATGAACCCTACGACCTTCGCGTTATTAGCACGACGCTCTCACCGGCTGAGTAGCAGGCCGGAGAATCGAGTGTGTCTTCTAACACTGGGCAAACGTCTTCGGTACACATTCGGTCATTATCAATATATTCGTCTTTAAATTGTCTAGCTGCACACCCGGAACCTTGTGACGGCCAGTAGAAGGCAATAAATTATACTGGACTGCGCAGGTACCGAACCTACGACCTTCGCGTTAATAGCACGGCGCTCTCATCGGCTGAGTAGCAGGTCGGAGAAGCGAGTACGGTCTCTAACACTGGTCTACGCCTTCGGTACACATTCGGTCATCCTCAATACATCGGCCTTTAACTTGTCTAGCTGCACACCGGACACCAAGTGACGGCCAGTAGAAGGCAATGAAAAATCTGGCCTGCGCAGGGATCGAGCCTACGACCTTCGCGTTATTAGCACGACCATCTAACCGACTGAGCTAGCAGGCTGGAGTAGCGAGTGCGGCTTCTAACACTGGGCATATGCCTTCGGTACACATTCGGTCATCATCAATAAATCGGTCTTTAAAGTGTCTAGCTGCACACCAGATACCAAGTGACGGCCAGGAGAACACAATAAAAAATTCTGGCCTGCGCAAGGATCGAACCTACGACCTTCGCGTTATTAGCACGACGCTCTCACCGGCTGAGTAGCAGGCCGGAGAAGCGAGTGTGTCTTCTAACACTGGGCAAACGTCTTCGGTTTACATTCGGTAATCATCAATAAATTGGTCTTTAACTTGTCTAGCTGCACACCCGGAACCATGTGACGGCCAGTAGAAGGCAATAAAAATAGTGGCCTGCGCAGGGACCAAACCTACGACCTTCGCTTTATTAGTACGACGCTCTCATCGGCTGAGTAGCAGGCCGGAGAAGCGAGGGCGGCTTCTAACACTGGGCATACGTCTTCGGAACACATTCGGTCATCATGAATAAATTCGTCTTTAAATTGTCTAGCTGCACACCCGGCACCATGTGACGGGCAGTAGAACACAATAAAAAATACTGTACTGCACAGGGTTCGAACCTACGACCTTTGCGTTATTAGCACGACGCTCTAACCGACTGAGCTAGCAGGCCGGAGTAGCGAGTGCGGCTTCTAACACTGGGCATACGCCTTCGGTAAACATTCGGTGATCGTCAATAAATTGGCCTTTAAATTGTTTAACTACCCACCGGACACCAAGTGACGGGCAGTACAACACAATAAAAAATACTGGCCTGCGCAGGGATCGAACCTACGACCTTCGCTTTATTAGTACGACGCTCTCATCGGCTGAGTAGCAGGCCGGAGAAGCGAGGGCGGCTTCTAACACTGGGCATACGTCTTCGGAACACATTCGGTCATCATGAATAAATTCGTCTTTAAATTGTCTAGCTGCACACCCGGCACCATGTGACGGGCAGTAGAACACAATAAAAAATACTGGACTGCACAGGGTCCGAACCTACGACCTTCGCGATATTAGCACGACGCTCTAACCGTCTGAGCTAGCAGGCCGGAGCAGCGAGTACGGTTTCTAACACTGGGCATACGCCTTTGGTACACATTCAGTCATCATCAATACATCGGTCTTTAAACTGTCTAGCTGCAAACCGGACACCAAGTGACGGCCAGTAGAAGGCGATAAAAATTCTTGTCTGCGCAGGGATCGAACCTATGACCTTCGCGTTATTAGCACGACCATCTAACCGACTGAGCGAGCACGCTTGAGTAGCGAGTGCGGCTTCTAACACTGGGCATATGCCTTCGGTACACATTCGGTCATCATCAATAAATCGGTCTTTAAATTGTCTAGCTGCACACCAGACACCGAGTGACGGGCAGGAGAACACAATAAAAAATACTGGCCTGCGCAGGGGTCGAACCTACGACCTTCGCTTTATTAGTACGACGCTCTCATCGGCTGAGTAGCAGGCCGGAGAAGCGAGGGCGGCTTCTAACACTGGGCAAACGTCTTCGGTACACATTCGGTCATTATCAATAAATTCGTCTTTAAATTGTCTAGCTGCACACCCGACATCAAGTGACGGGAAGTAGAACACAATAAAAAAACTGGCCTGCGCAGGGACCGAACCTATGACCTTCGCGTTATTAGCACGACGCTCTAACCGACTGAGCTAGCAGGCCGGAGTACCGAGCACGCTTCTAACACTGGGCATACGCCTTCGGCAGACATTCGCTCATCATCAATAACTCGGTCTTTAAATTGTCTAGCTGCACACCCGGCCCCAGGTCGCGGGCAGTAGAACACAATAAAAATACTGGCCTGCGCAGGGATCGAACCTACGACCTTCGCGTTATTAGTACGACGCTATCACCGGCTGAGTAGCAGGCCAGAGAAGCGAGTGTGTCTTCTAACACTGGGCAAACGTCTTCGGTACACATTCAGGTATTATAAATAAATTCGTCTTTAAATTGTCTAGCTGCACACCCGACATCAAGTGACGGGCAGTAGAACACAATAAAAAAACTGGCCTGCGCAGGAATCGAACCTACGACTTTCAAGACATTAGCACGACGCACTAACCGACTGAACTAGCAGGCCAGAGTAGCGAGCATGGCTTCTAACACTGGGCGTACGCCTTCGGTACACATTCGCTCATCATCAATAAACCGGTCTTTAAAATTTCTAGCTGCACACCAGGCACCATGTCGCGGGCAGTAGAACACAATAAAAAATAGTGGCCTGCGCAGGGATCAAACCTACGAACTTCGCGTTATTTTTTTTCTTTATTACCTACTTTGGTACCAACCTTATAATACAAGTGACAACGGTGAGAATCTATGAAATGTACAATATTTACATGATGACTTAACAGACAACCAGGATGGTGCTGGTTTCAGTACGATAAAACTCGTAAGGTCACCAGAGGATCGAGTCGTGGAAGCCATACTGGTGGCTCCGGTGCCGCTTTATATATCTCAGGAAGCAGTGAGTGCTTTCTCTGAAATAGCACGACGTTCTGACCGACTGAGCTAGCAGGCCGGAGTAGCGAGTGCGACTTCTAACACTGGGCATACATCTTCGGTACAGTTTCGGTCTTCATCAATAAATTGGTCTTTTGATTGTCTAGCTGCGACACCGACACCAAGTGATGGGCAGTAGAACACAATAAAAAATACTGGCCTGCGCAGTGATCGAACCTACGACCTTTGCGTTATGAACACGGCGCTAAAACCGATTGAGCTAGCAGGCTGGAGCAGCGAGTGCCGCTTCTAACACTGCGCATACGCCTTCCGTACATATTCGGTCATCATCAATAAATTCGTCTTTAAATTGTCTAGCTGCACACCCGACACCAAGTGACGGGCAGTAGAACACATTAAAAAATAGTGGCCTGTGCTGGGATCGAACCTTCAACCTTCCCGTTATTAGCACGGCGCTCTAACCGACTGAGTAACAGGCCGGAGTAGCGAGTGTGGCTTCCAACACTGGGCATACGTCTTCGGTACACATTTGGTCATCATCAATAAATTTGTCTTTAAAGTGTCTAGCTGCACACCAGACACCGAGTGATGGGCAGTTGAACACAATAAAAATACTGGCCTGCGCAGGGATCGATTCTACAACCTTCACGTTATAGCATGACGCTCTACCCGACTGTGCTAGCAGGCCAGAGTAGCGAGCGCGGCTTCTTACACTGGGTATACGCCTTCGGTACACATCCGGTCATCGTCAATAATTTGGTCTTTTAATTGTCTAGCTGCACAACCGACACCATGTGAAGGGCAGTAGAACACAATAAAAAATACTGGCCTGCGCAGTGATCGAACCTACGACCTTCGCGTTATTAACACGACGCTCGAACCGACTCAGCTAGCAGGCAGGAGCAGCGAGTGCCGCTTCTAACACTGCGCATACGCCTTCCGTACATATTCGGTCATCATCAATAAATTCGTCTTTAAATTGTCTAGCTGCACACCCGACACCAAGTGACGGGCAGTAGAACACATTAAAAATAGCGGCCTGTGCTGGGATTGAACCTTCAACCTTCCCGTTATTACCACGACGCTCTAACCGACTGAGTAACAGGCCGGAGTAGCGAGTGTGGCTTCTAACACTGGACATACCTCTTCGGTACACATTTGGTCATCATCATTATATTCGTCTTTAAATTGTCTAGCTGCACACCAGACACCGAGTGATGGGCAGTTGAACACAATAAAAATACTGGCCTGCGCAGGGATCGAACCTACAACCTTCACGTTATTAGCACGGCGCTCTCACCGGCTAAGTAGCAGGCCGGAGAAGTGAGTGCGTCTTCTAACACTGGGCATATGTCTTGAGTACATATTCGGTCATCATCGATAAATTCGTCTTTAAATTGTCTAGCTGCACACCCGACACCAAGTGACGGGCAGTAGAACACAATTAAAGAAACTGGCCTGCGCAGGAATCGAACCTACGACCTTCGCGTTATTTTCTTTTTTTATTACCTGCTTTGGTACCAACCACATAATACAAGTGACACTGGTGAGAAACTATGAAATTTACAATATTTACATGATGACTTGACAGACAACCAGGGTAGTGCTGATTTCAGTACTATAAAGCTCGCAAGGTCACCAGAGGCTCCAGTCGTGGAAGCCATACTGGTGGCTCCGGTGCTGCTTTATAAATCTCAAGGAACCAGTGAGTGCTTTCTCTGAAATAGCACGACGTTCTAACCGACTGAGCTAGCAGGCCGGAGTAGCAGTTTCGGCTTCTAACACTGGGCATACGCCTTCGGTACACATTCGGTCATCGTCAATGAATCGGTTTTAAGTTGTCTAGCTGTCCACCAGACACCAAGTGACGGGCAGTAGAACACAATAAAAAATACTGGCCTGCACAGGGATCAAACCTATGACCTTCGCGTTATTAGCACGACGCTCTAACCGAGTGAGCTAGCAGGCCGGATAAGCGAGCGCGGCTTCTAACACTGGGCATATGCTTCGGTACACATTCAGTCATCGTCTCTAAATTGGTTTTTAAATTGTCTAGCTGCCCACCGGACACCAAGTGACGGGCAGTAGAACACAAATAATAAATACTGGCCTGCGCAGCGATCGAACCTACGACCTTCGCCTAAATAACACGATGCTCTAACCGACAGAGCAAGCAGGCCAGAGTAGCGAGTGCGGCTTCTAACACTGGGCATACGCCTGCGGTACACATTCGGTCATCGTCAATAATTTGGTTTTTAAATTGTCTAGCTGCCCACCGGACACCAAGTGACGGGCAGCAGAACACAATAAAAAAATACTGGCCTGCGCAGGGATCGAACCTACGACCTTCACGTTATTAGCACGACGCTGTCACCGGCTGTGTTGCAGGCCAGAGTAGCGAGCGCGGCTTCTAACACTGGGCATATGCCTTCGGTACACATTCGGTCATCGTCAATAAATTGGTTTTTAAATTGTCTAGCTGCCCACCGGAGACCAAGTGATGGGCAGTAGGACACAATAAAAAAATACTGGCCTGCGCACGGATCAAACCTACGACCTTCGCGTTAATAACACGACGCTCTAACCGACTGAGCTAGCAGGCCAGAGTAGCGAGTGCGACTTCTAACACTGGGCATACGTCTTCGGTACACTTTCAGTCTTCATCGATAAATTGGTCTTTTGATTGTCTAGCTGCACAACCGACACCAAGTGATGGGAAGTAGAACACAATAAAAAGTACTGGCCTGCGCAGTGATCGAACCTACGACCTTCACGTTATTAGTACGACGCTCTAACCGACTGAGCTAGCAGGCCGGATTAGCGAGTGTGGCTTCTAACACTGGGCATACGTCTTCGGTACACATTTGGTCATCATCAATAAATTCGTCTTTAACATGTCTAGCTGCACACCAGACACCGAGTGATGGGCAGTTGAACACAATAAAAATACTGGCCTGCGCAGGGATCGAACCTACAATCTTCACGTTATTAGCACGACGCTCTCACCGGCTTTGTAGCAGGCCGGAGAAGCGAGTGCGGCTTCTAATCACTGGGCATACACCTACGGTACACATTCGGTCATCGTCAATAAATTGGTTTTAAATTGTCTAGCTGCCCACCGGACACCAAAGTGACGGGCAGTAGAACAGAATAAAACAATACTGGCCTGCGCAGGGATCGAACCTACGACCTTCGCGTTATTAGCACGACGCTCTCACCGGCTGTGTAGCAGGCCGGAGTAGCGAGCGCGGCTTCTAACACTGGGCATATGCCTTCGGTACACATTCGGTCATCATCAATACATCGGTCTTTAAACTGTCTAGCTGCAAACCGGACACCAAGTGACGGCCAGTAGAAGGCGATAAAAATTCTTGTCTGCGCAGGGATCGAACCTATGACCTTCGCGTTATTAGCACGACCATCTAACCGACTGAGCGAGCAGGCCGGAGTAGCGAGCGCGGCTTCGACACTGGGCATCTGCCTGCGGTACACATTCGGTCATCGTCAATAAATTAGTCTTTAAATTGTCTAGCTGCACACTGGACACCAAATGACGGGCAGTAGAACACAATAAAAAATACTGGCCTGCGCAGGGTCTGAACCTACGACCTTCGCGTTATTAGCACGACGCTCTAACCGACTGAGCTAGCAGGCCGGAGTAGCGAGCGCGGCTTCTAACACTGGGCATATGCCTTCGGTACACATTTGGTTATCGTCAATAAATTGGTTTTTCAATTGTCTAGCTGCCCACCGGAGACCAAGGGACGGGCAGTAGGACACAATAAAAAAATACTGGCCTACGCAGGGATCGAACCTACGACCTTCGCGTTAATAACACGACGCTCTAACCGACTGAGCTAGCAGGCCGGAGTAGCGAGCGCGGCTTCTAACACTGGGCATATGCCTGCGGTACACATTCGGTCATCGTCAATAAATTGGTCTTTAAATTATCTAGCTGCACACCGGACACCAAATGACGGGCAGTAGAACACAATAAAAAATACTGGCCTGCGCAGGGTCCGAACCTACGACCTTCGCGTTACTAGCACGACGCTCTAACCGACTGAGCTAGCAGGTCGGAGCAGCGAGTGCGGCTTCTAACACTGGGCATACGCCTTCGGTACACATTCGGTCATCGTCAATAAATTGGTCTTTAAATTGTCTAGCTGCACATCAGACAGAAGTGACGGGCAGTAGAACACAATTAAAAAATACTGGCCTGTGCAGCGATCGAACCTACGACCTTCGCCTAAATACCACGACGCTCTAACCGACAGAGCTACCGGGCCGGAGTAGCGAGTGCGGCTTCTAACACTGGGCATATGCCTTCGGTACACATTCGGTCATCGTCAATAAATTGGTTTTTAAATTGTCTAGCTGCCCACCGGACACAAAGTGACAGGCAGTAGAACACAGTAAAAAATACTGGCCTGTGCAGCGATCGAACCTACGACCTTCGCGTTATTAGTACGACGCTCTCACCGGCTGTGTAGCAGGCTGGAGTAGCGAGCGCGGCTTCTAACACTGGGCATATGTCTTGAGTACATATTCGGTCATCATCAATAAATTCGTCTTTAAATTGTCTAGCTGCACACCCGACACCAAGTGACGGGCAGTAGAACACAATTAAAGAAACTGGCCTGCGCAGGGATCGAACCTACGACCTTCGCGTTATTTTCCTTTTTTATTACCTGCTTTGGTACCAACCACATAATACAAGTGACACTGGTGAGAAACTATGAAATTTACAATATTTACATGACGACTTGACAGACAACCAGGGTAGTGCTGATTTCAGTACTATAAAGCTCGCAAGGTCACCAGAGGCTCCAGTCGTGGAAGCCATACTGGTGGCTCCGGTGCTGCTTTATAAATCTCAAGGAACCAGTGAGTGCTTTCTCTGAAATAGCACGACGTTCTAACCGACTGAGCTAGCAGGCCGGAGTAGCAGTTTCGGCTTCTAACACTGGGCATACGCCTTCGGTACACATTCGGTCATCGTCAATGAATCGGTTTTAAGTTGTCTAGCTGTCCACCAGACACCAAGTGACGGGCAGTAGAACACAATAAAAAATACTGGCCTGCACAGGGATCAAACCTACGACCTTCGCGTTATTAGCACGACGCTCTAACCGACTGAGCTAGCAGGCCGGATAAGCGAGCGCGGCTTCTAACCCTGGGGATATGCCTTCGGTACACATTTGTTCATCGTCAATAAATTGGTTTTTAAATTGTCTAGCTGCCCACCGGAGACCAAGTGATGGGCAGTAGGACACAATAAAAAAATACTGGCCTGCGCACGGATCGAACCTACGACCTTCGCGTTAATAACACGACGCTCTAACCGACTGAGCTAGCAGGCCAGAGTAGCGAGTGCGACTTCTAACACTGGGCATACGTCTTCGGTACACTTTCGGTCTTCATCGATAAATTGGTCTTTTGATTGTCTAGCTGCACAACCGACACCAAGTGATGGGCAGTAGAACACAATAAAAAATACTGGCCTGCGCAGTGATCGAACCTACGACCTTCGCGTTATGAACACGGCACTCGAACCATCTGAGCTAGCAGGATGGAGCAGCGAGTGCCGCTTCTAACACTGCGCATACGCCTTCCGTACATATTCGGTCATCATCAATAAATTCGTCTTTAAATTGTCTAGCTGCACACCCGACACCAAGTGACGGGCAGTAGAACACATTAAAAAAGAGTGGCCTGTGCTGGGATCGAACCTTCAACCTTCCCGTTATTAGCACGGCGCTCTAACCGACTGAGCTAGCAGGCCGGATAAGCGAGCGCGGCTTCTAACCCTGGGCATATGCCTTCGGTACACATTTGTTCATCGTCAATAAATTGGTTTTTAAATTGTCTAGCTGCACACCAGATACCAAGTGACGGGCAGGAGAACACAATAAAAAATTCTGGCCTGCGCAAGGATCGAACCTACGACCTTCGCGTTATTAGCACGACGCTCTCACCGGCTGAGTAGCAGGCTGGAGAAGCGAGTGTGTCTTCTAACACTGGGCAACCGTCTTCGGTTTACATTCGGTAATCATCAATAAACTGGTCTTTAAATTGTCTAGCTGCACACCCGGAACCATGTGACGGCCAGTAGAAGGCAATAAAAATAGTGGCCTGCGCAGGGATCGAACCTACGACCTTCGCTTTATTAGTACGACGCTCTCATCGGCTGAGTAGCAGGCCGGAGAAGCGAGGGCGGCTTCTAACACTGGGCATACGTCTTCGGAACACATTCGGTCATCATGAATAAATTCGTCTTTAAATTGTCTAGCTGCACACCCGGCACCATGTGACGGGCAGTAGAACACAATAAAAATACTGGACTGCACAGGGTCCGAACCTACGACCTTCGCGATATTAGCACGACGCTCTAACCGTCTGAGCTAGCAGGCCGGAGCAGCGAGTACGGTTTCTAACACTGGGCATACGCCTTTGGTACACATTCGGTCATCATCAATACATCGGTCTTTAAACTGTCTAGCTGCAAACCGGACACCAAGTGACGGCCAGTAGAAGGCGATAAAAATTCTTGTCTGCGCAGGGATCGAACCTATGACCTTCGCGTTATTAGCACGACCATCTAACCGACTGAGCGAGCACGCTTGAGTAGCGAGTGCGGCTTCTAACACTGGGCATATGCCTTCGGTACACATTCGGTCATCATCAATAAATCGGTCTTTAAATTGTCTAGCTGCACACCAGACACCGAGTGACGGGCAGGAGAACACAATAAAAAATACTGGCCTGCGCAGGGGTCGAACCTATGACCTTCGCTTTATTAGTACGACGCTCTCATCGGCTGAGTAGCAGGCCGGAGAAGCGAGGGCGGCTTCTAACACTGGGCAAACGTCTTCGGTACACATTCGGTCATTATCAATAAATTCGTCTTTAAATTGTCTAGCTGCACACCCGACATCAAGTGACGGGAAGTAGAACACAATAAAAAAACTGGCCTGCGCAGGGACCGAACCTATGACCTTCGCGTTATTAGCACGACGCTCTAACCGACTGAGCTAGAAGGCCGGAGTACCGAGCACGCTTCTAACACTGGGCATACGCCTTCGGCAGACATTCGCTCATCATCAATAACTCGGTCTTTAAATTGTCTAGCTGCACACCCGGCCCCAGGTCGCGGGCAGTAGAACACAATAAAAATACTGGCCTGCGCAGGGATCGAACCTACGACCTTCGCGTTATTAGTACGACGCTATCACCGGCTGAGTAGCAGGCCGGAGAAGCGAGTGAGTCTTCTAACACTGGGCAAACGTCTTCGGTACACATTCAGGTATTATAAATAAATTCGTCTTTAAATTGTCTAGCTGCACACCCGACATCAAGTGACGGGCAGTAGAACACAATAAAAAAACTGGCCTGCGCAGGAATCGAACCTACGACTTTCAAGACATTAGCACGACGCACTAACCGACTGAACTAGCAGGCCAGAGTAGCGAGCATGGCTTCTAACACTGGGCGTACGCCTTCGGTACACATTCGCTCATCATCAATAAACCGGTCTTTAAAATTTCTAGCTGCACACCAGGCACCATGTCGCGGGCAGTAGAACACAATAAAAAATAGTGGCCTGCGCAGGGATCAAACCTACGAACTTCGCGTTATTTTTTTTCTTTATTACCTACTTTGGTACCAACCTTATAATACAAGTGACAACGGTGAGAATCTATGAAATGTACAATATTTACATGATGACTTAACAGACAACCAGGATGGTGCTGGTTTCAGTACGATAAAACTCGTAAGGTCACCAGAGGATCGAGTCGTGGAAGCCATACTGGTGGCTCCGGTGCCGCTTTATATATCTCAGAAAGCAGTGAGTGCTTTCTCTGAAATAGCACGACGTTCTGACCGACTGAGCTAGCAGGCCGGAGTAGCGAGTGCGACTTCTAACACTGGGCATACATCTTCGGTACACTTTCGGTCTTCATCAATAAATTGGTCTTTTGATTGTCGAGCTGCGACACCGACACCAAGTGATGGGCAGTAGAACACAATAAAAAATACTGGCCTGCGCAGTGATCGAACCTACGACCTTTGCGTTATGAACACGGCGCTCAAACCGATTGAGCTAGCAGGCTGGAGCAGCGAGTGCCGCTTCTAACACTGCGCATACGCCTTCCGTACATATTCGGTCATCATCAATAAATTCGTCTCTAAATTGTCTAGCTGCACACCCGACACCAAGTGACGGGCAGTAGAACACATTAAAAAATAGTGGCCTGTGCTGGGATCGAACCTTCAACCTTCCCGTTATTAGCACGGCGCTCTAACCGACTGAGTAACAGGCCGGAGTAGCGAGTGTGGCTTCCAACACTGGGCATACGTCTTCGGTACACATTTGGTCATCATCAATAAATTTGTCTTTAAATTGTCTAGCTGCACACCAGACACCGAGTGATGGGCAGTTTGAACACAATAAAAATACTGGCCTGCGCAGGGATCGATTCTACAACCTTCACGTTAGTAGCATGACGCTCTAACCGACTGTGCTAGCAGGCCAGAGTAGCGAGCGCGGCTTCTTACACTGGGTATACGCCTTCGGTACACATCCGGTCATCGTCAATAATTTGGTCTTTAATTGTCTAGCTGCACAACCGACACCATGTGATGGGCAGTAGAACACAATAAAAAATACTGGCCTGCGCAGTGATCGAACCTACGACCTTCGCGTTATTAACACGACGCTCGAACCGACTCAGCTAGCAGGCAGGAGCAGCGAGTGCCGCTTCTAACACTGCGCATACGCCTTCCGTACATATTCGGTCATCATCAATAAATTCGTCTTTAAATTGTCTAGCTGCACACCCGACACCAAGTGACGGGCAGTAAGAACACATTAAAAATAGCGGCCTGTGCTGGGATTGAAACCTTCAACCTTCCCGTTAGTACCACGACGCTCTAACCGACTGAGTGAACAGGCCGGAGTAAGCAGGTGTGGCTTCTAACACTGGACATACCTCTTCGGTACACATTTGGTCATCATATTATATTCGTCTTTAAATTGTCCTAGCTTGCACACCAGACACCGAGTGATGGGCAGTTGAACACAATAAAAAATACTGGCCTGCGCAGGGATCGAACCTACAACCTTCAACGTTATTAGCACGGCTGGCTCTCACCGGCTAAGTAGGCAGGCCGGAGAAGTGAGTGCGGCTTCTAACACTGGGCATATGTCTTGACGTACACATTCGGTCATCATGAATAAATTCGTCTTTAAATTGTCTAGCTGCACACCCGGCACCATGTGACGGGCAGTAGAACACAATAAAAATACTGGACTGCACAGGGTCCGAACCTACGACCTTCGCGATATTAGCACGACGCTCTAACCGTCTGAGCTAGCAGGCCGGAGCAGCGAGTACGGTTTCTAACACTGGGCATACGCCTTTGGTACACATTCGGTCATCATCAATACATCGGTCTTTAAACTGTCTAGCTGCAAACCGGACACCAAGTGACGGCCAGTAGAAGGCGATAAAAATTCTTGTCTGCGCAGGGATCGAACCTATGACCTTCGCGTTATTAGCACGACCATCTAACCGACTGAGCGAGCACGCTTGAGTAGCGAGTGCGGCTTCTAACACTGGGCATATGCCTTCGGTACACATTCGGTCATCATCAATAAATCGGTCTTTAAATTGTCTAGCTGCACACCAGACACCGAGTGACGGGCAGGAGAACACAATAAAAAATACTGGCCTGCGCAGGGGTCGAACCTATGACCTTCGCTTTATTAGTACGACGCTCTCATCGGCTGAGTAGCAGGCCGGAGAAGCGAGGGCGGCTTCTAACACTGGGCAAACGTCTTCGGTACACATTCGGTCATTATCAATAAATTCGTCTTTAAATTGTCTAGCTGCACACCCGACATCAAGTGACGGGAAGTAGAACACAATAAAAAAACTGGCCTGCGCAGGACCGAACCTATGACCTTCGCGTTATTAGCACGACGCTCTAACCGATGAGCTAGAAGGCCGGAGTACCGAGCAACGCTTCTAACACTGGGCATACGCCTTCGGCAGACATTCGCTCATCATCAATAACTCGGTCTTTAAATTGTCTAGCTGCACACCCGGCCCCAGGTCGCGGGCAGTAGAACACAATAAAAATACTGGCCTGCGCAGGGGATCGAACCTACGACCTTCGCGTTATTAGTACGACGCTATCACCGGCTGAGTAGGCAGGCCGGAGAAGCGAGTGAGTCTTCTAACACTGGGCAAACGTCTTCGGTACACATTCAGGTATTATAAATAAATTCGTCTTTAAATTGTCTAGCTGCACACCCGACATCAAGTGACGGGCAGTAGAACACAATAAAAAAACTGGCCTGCGCAGGAATCGAACCTACGACTTTCAAGACATTAGCACGACGCACTAACCGACTGAACTAGCAGGCCAGAGTAGCGAGCATGGCTTCTAACACTGGGCGTACGCCTTCGGTACACATTCGCTCATCATCAATAAACCGGTCTTTAAAATTTCTAGCTGCACACCAGGCACCATGTCGCGGGCAGTAGAACACAATAAAAAATAGTGGCCTGCGCAGGGATCAAACCTACGAACTTCGCGTTATTTTTTTTCTTTATTACCTACTTTGGTACCAACCTTATAATACAAGTGACAACGGTGAGAATCTATGAAATGTACAATATTTACATGATGACTTAACAGACAACCAGGATGGTGCTGGTTTCAGTACGATAAAACTCGTAAGGTCACCAGAGGATCGAGTCGTGGAAGCCATACTGGTGGCTCCGGTGCCGCTTTATATATCTCAGAAAGCAGTGAGTGCTTTCTCTGAAATAGCACGACGTTCTGACCGACTGAGCTAGCAGGCCGGAGTAGCGAGTGCGACTTCTAACACTGGGCATACATCTTCGGTACACTTTCGGTCTTCATCAATAAATTGGTCTTTTGATTGTCGAGCTGCGACACCGACACCAAGTGATGGGCAGTAGAACACAATAAAAAATACTGGCCTGCGCAGTGATCGAACCTACGACCTTTGCGTTATGAACACGGCGCTCAAACCGATTGAGCTAGCAGGCTGGAGCAGCGAGTGCCGCTTCTAACACTGCGCATACGCCTTCCGTACATATTCGGTCATCATCAATAAATTCGTCTCTAAATTGTCTAGCTGCACACCCGACACCAAGTGACGGGCAGTAGAACACATTAAAAAATAGTGGCCTGTGCTGGGATCGAACCTTCAACCTTCCCGTTATTAGCACGGCGCTCTAACCGACTGAGTAACAGGCCGGAGTAGCGAGTGTGGCTTCCAACACTGGGCATACGTCTTCGGTACACATTTGGTCATCATCAATAAATTTGTCTTTAAATTGTCTAGCTGCACACCAGACACCGAGTGATGGGCAGTTGAACACAATAAAAATACTGGCCTGCGCAGGGATCGATTCTACAACCTTCACGTTAGTAGCATGACGCTCTAACCGACTGTGCTAGCAGGCCAGAGTAGCGAGCGCGGCTTCTTACACTGGGTATACGCCTTCGGTACACATCCGGTCATCGTCAATAATTTGGTCTTTTAATTGTCTAGCTGCACAACCGACACCATGTGATGGGCAGTAGAACACAATAAAAAATACTGGCCTGCGCAGTGATCGAACCTACGACCTTCGCGTTATTAACACGACGCTCGAACCGACTCAGCTAGCAGGCAGGAGCAGCGAGTGCCGCTTCTAACACTGCGCATACGCCTTCCGTACATATTCGGTCATCATCAATAAATTCGTCTTTAAATTGTCTAGCTGCACACCCGACACCAAGTGACGGGCAGTAGAACACATTAAAAATAGCGGCCTGTGCTGGGATTGAACCTTCAACCTTCCCGTTATTACCACGACGCTCTAACCGACTGAGTAACAGGCCGGAGTAGCGAGTGTGGCTTCTAACACTGGACATACCTCTTCGGTACACATTTGGTCATCATCATTATATTCGTCTTTAAATTGTCTAGCTGCACACCAGACACCGAGTGATGGGCAGTTGAACACAATAAAAATACTGGCCTGCGCAGGGATCGAACCTACAACCTTCACGTTATTAGCACGGCGCTCTCACCGGCTAAGTAGCAGGCCGGAGAAGTGAGTGCGTCTTCTAACACTGGGCATATGTCTTGAGTACATATTCGGTCATCATCGATAAATTCGTCTTTAAATATTCTAGCTGCACACCCGACACCAAGTGACGGGCAGTAGAACACAATTAAAGAAACTGGCCTGCGCAGGGATCGAACCTACGACCTTCGCGTTATTTTCTTTTTTTATTACCTGCTTTGGTACCAACCACATAATACAAGTGACACTGGTGAGAAACTATGAAATTTACAATATTTACAAGATGACTTGACAGACAACCAGGGTAGTGCTGATTTCAGTACTATAAAGCTCGCAAGGTCACCAGAGGCTCCAGTCTTGGAAGCCATACTGGTGGCTCCGGTGCTGCTTTATAAATCTCAAGGAACCAGTGAGTGCTTTCTCTGAAATAGCACGACGTTCTAACCGACTGAGCTAGCAGGCCGGAGTAGCAGTTTCGGCTTCTAACACTGGGCATACGCCTTCGGTACACATTCGGTCATCGTCAATGAATCGGTTTTAAGTTGTCTAGCTGTCCACCAGACACCAAGTGACGGGCAGTAGAACACAATAAAAAATACTGGCCTGCACAGGGATCGAACCTACAATCTTCACGTTATTAGCACGACGCTCTCACCGGCTTTGTAGCAGGCCGGAGAAGCGAGCGTGGTTTCTAACGCTGGGCATATGCCTTCAGTACACATTTGGTCATCATCAATGAATTCGTCTTTAAATTGTCTAACTGTACACCCGACGTCAAGCGACGCGCAGTAGAACACAATAAAAACCTGGCCTGCGCAGTGATTGAACCTACGACCTTCACGTTATTTTTTTGCTTTATTACCTGCTTTGTTACCAACCACATAATACAAGTGACAACGGTGAGAAACTATGAAATGTACAATATTTACATGATGACTTAACAGACAACCAGGATGGTGCTTATTTCAGTATTATAAAACTCGAAAGGTCACCAGAGGCTCCAGTCGTTGAAGCCATACTGGTGGCTCCAGTGCCGCTTTATAAATCTCAAGGAACCAGTGAGTGCTTTCTCTGAAATAGCACGACGTTCTAACCGACTGAGCTAGCAGGCCGGAGTAGCGAGTGCGGCTTCTAACAATGGGCATACGCCTTCGGTACACATTCGGTCATTATCAATAAATTGAGTTTTAAATTGTCTAGCTGCCCACCGGACACCAAGTGACGGGCAGTAGAACACAATAAAAAATACTGGACTGCGCAGGGATCGAATCTACGACCTTCGCGTTATTAGCGCGACGCTCTAACCGACTGAACTAGCAGGCTGGGAGTAGCGAGTGGGGCTTCTAACACTGGGCATATGCCTTCGGTACACATTCGGTCATCGTCTATAAATTGAGTTTTAAATTGTCTAGCTGCCAACCGGACACCAAGTGACGGGCAGTAGAACACAATAAAAAATACTGGACTGCGCAGGGATCGAATCTACGACCTTCGCGTTATTAGCGCGACGCTCTAACCGACTGAACTAGCAGGCTGGGAGTAGCGAGTGGGGCTTCTAACACTGGGCATATGCCTTCGGTACACATTCGGTCATCATCAATAAATCGGTCTTTAAATTGTCTAGCTGCACATCAGACACCGAGTGATGGGCAGGAGAACAAAATACAAAATACTGGCTTGCGCAGGGATCGAGCCTACGACCTTCGCGTTATTAGCACGACGCTCTCACCGGCTGAGTAGCAGGCCGGAGAAGCGAGTGCGGCTTCTAACACTGGGCATACACCTACGGTACACATTCGGTCATCGTCAATAAATTGGTTTTTTAAATTGTCTAGCTGCCCACCGGACACAAAGTGACGGGCAGTAGAACAGAATAAAACAATACTGGCCTGCGCAGGGATCGAACCTACGACCTTCGCGTTATTAGCACGACGCTCTCACCGGCTGTGTAGCAGGCCGGAGTAGCGAGCGCGGCTTCTAACACTGGGCATATGCCTTCGGTACACATTCGGTCATCATCAATACATCGGTCTTTAAACTGTCTAGCTGCAAACCGGACACCAAGTGACGGCCAGTAGAAGGCGATAAAAATTCTTGTCTGCGCAGGGATCGAACCTATGACCTTCGCGTTATTAGCACGACCATCTAACCGACTGAGCGAGCAGGCCGGAGTAGCGAGCGCGGCTTCGACACTGGGCATCTGCCTGCGGTACACATTCGGTCATCGTCAATAAATTAGTCTTTAAATTGTCTAGCTGCACACTGGACACCAAATGACGGGCAGTAGAACACAATAAAAAATACTGGCCTGCGCAGGGTCTGAACCTACGACCTTCGCGTTATTAGCACGACGCTCTAACCGACTGAGCTAGCAGGCCGGAGTAGCGAGCGCGGCTTCTAACACTGGGCATATGCCTTCGGTACACATTTGGTTATCGTCAATAAATTGGTTTTTCAATTGTCTAGCTGCCCACCGGAGACCAAGGGACGGGCAGTAGGACACAATAAAAAAATACTGGCCTACGCAGGGATCGAACCTACGACCTTCGCGTTAATAACACGACGCTCTAACCGACTGAGCTAGCAGGCCGGAGTAGCGAGCGCGGCTTCTAACACTGGGCATATGCCTGCGGTACACATTCGGTCATCGTCAATAAATTGGTCTTTAAATTATCTAGCTGCACACCGGACACCAAATGACGGGCAGTAGAACACAATAAAAAATACTGGCCTGCGCAGGGTCCGAACCTACGACCTTCGCGTTACTAGCACGACGCTCTAACCGACTGAGCTAGCAGGTCGGAGCAGCGAGTGCGGCTTCTAACACTGGGCATACGCCTTCGGTACACATTCGGTCATCGTCAATAAATTGGTCTTTAAATTGTCTAGCTGCACATCAGACAGAAGTGACGGGCAGTAGAACACAATTAAAAAATACTGGCCTGTGCAGCGATCGAACCTACGACCTTCGCCTAAATACCACGACGCTCTAACCGACAGAGCTACCGGGCCGGAGTAGCGAGTGCGGCTTCTAACACTGGGCATATGCCTTCGGTACACATTCGGTCATCGTCAATAAATTGGTTTTTAAATTGTCTAGCTGCCCACCGGACACAAAGTGACAGGCAGTAGAACACAGTAAAAAAATACTGGCCTGTGCAGCGATCGAACCTACGACCTTCGCGTTATTAGTACGACGCTCTCACCGGCTGTGTAGCAGGCTGGAGTAGCGAGCGCGGCTTCTAACACTGGGCATATGTCTTGAGTACATATTCGGTCATCATCAATAAATTCGTCTTTAAATTGTCTAGCTGCACACCCGACACCAAGTGACGGGCAGTAGAACACAATTAAAGAAACTGGCCTGCGCAGGGATCGAACCTACGACCTTCGCGTTATTTTCCTTTTTTATTACCTGCTTTGGTACCAACCACATAATACAAGTGACACTGGTGAGAAACTATGAAATTTACAATATTTACATGACGACTTGACAGACAACCAGGGTAGTGCTGATTTCAGTACTATAAAGCTCGCAAGGTCACCAGAGGCTCCAGTCGTGGAAGCCATACTGGTGGCTCCGGTGCTGCTTTATAAATCTCAAGGAACGAGTGAGTGCTTTCTCTGAAATAGCACGACGTTCTAACCGACTGAGCTAGCAGGCCGGAGTAGCAGTTTCGGCTTCTAACACTGGGCATACGCCTTCGGTACACATTCGGTCATCGTCAATGAATCGGTTTTAAGTTGTCTAGCTGTCCACCAGACACCAAGTGACGGGCAGTAGAACACAATAAAAAATACTGGCCTGCACAGGGATCAAACCTACGACCTTCGCGTTATTAGCACGACGCTCTAACCGACTGAGCTAGCAGGCCGGATAAGCGAGCGCGGCTTCTAACCCTGGGGATATGCCTTCGGTACACATTTGTTCATCGTCAATAAATTGGTTTTTAAATTGTCTAGCTGCCCACCGGAGACCAAGTGATGGGCAGTAGGACACAATAAAAAAATACTGGCCTGCGCACGGATCGAACCTACGACCTTCGCGTTAATAACACGACGCTCTAACCGACTGAGCTAGCAGGCCGGAGTAGCGAGTGCGACTTCTAACACTGGGCATACATCTTCGGTACACTTTCGGTCTTCATCAATAAATTGGTCTTTTGATTGTCGAGCTGCGACACCGACACCAAGTGATGGGCAGTAGAACACAATAAAAAATACTGGCCTGCGCAGTGATCGAACCTACGACCTTTGCGTTATGAACACGGCGCTCAAACCGATTGAGCTAGCAGGCTGGAGCAGCGAGTGCCGCTTCTAACACTGCGCATACGCCTTCCGTACATATTCGGTCATCATCAATAAATTCGTCTCTAAATTGTCTAGCTGCACACCCGACACCAAGTGACGGGCAGTAGAACACATTAAAAAATAGTGGCCTGTGCTGGGATCGAACCTTCAACCTTCCCGTTATTAGCACGGCGCTCTAACCGACTGAGTAACAGGCCGGAGTAGCGAGTGTGGCTTCCACACTGGGCATACGTCTTCGGTACACATTTGGTCATCATCAATAAATTTGTCTTTAAATTGTCTAGCTGCACACCAGACACCGAGTGATGGGCAGTTGAACACAATAAAAATACTGGCCTGCGCAGGGATCGATTCTACAACCTTCACGTTAGTAGCATGACGCTCTAACCGACTGTGCTAGCAGGCCAGAGTAGCGAGCGCGGCTTCTTACACTGGGTATACGCCTTCGGTACACATCCGGTCATCGTCAATAATTTGGTCTTTTAATTGTCTAGCTGCACAACCGACACCATGTGATGGGCAGTAGAACACAATAAAAAATACTGGCCTGCGCAGTGATCGAACCTACGACCTTCGCGTTATTAACACGACGCTCGAACCGACTCAGCTAGCAGGCAGGAGCAGCGAGTGCCGCTTCTAACACTGCGCATACGCCTTCCGTACATATTCGGTCATCATCAATAAATTCGTCTTTAAATTGTCTAGCTGCACACCCGACACCAAGTGACGGGCAGTAGAACACATTAAAAATAGCGGCCTGTGCTGGGATTGAACCTTCAACCTTCCCGTTATTACCACGACGCTCTAACCGACTGAGTAACAGGCCGGGAGTAGCGAGTGTGGCTTCTAACACTGGACATACCTCTTCGGTACACATTTGGTCATCATCATTATATTCGTCTTTAATTGTCTAGCTGCACACCAGACACCGAGTGATGGGCAGTTGAACACAATAAAAATACTGGCCTGCGCAGGGATCGAACCTACAACCTTCACGTTATTAGCACGGCGCTCTCACCGGCTAAGTAGCAGGCCCGGAGAAGTGAGTGCGTCTTCTACACTGGGCATATGTCTTGAGTACATATTCGGTCATCATCGATAAATTCGTCTTTAAATATTCTAGCTGCACACCCGACACCAAGTGACGGGCAGTAGAACACAATTAAAGAAACTGGCCTGCGCAGGGATCGAACCTACGACCTTCGCGTTATTTTCTTTTTTTATTACCTGCTTTGGTTACCAACCACATAATACAAGTGACACTGGTGAGAAACTATGAAATTTACAATATTTACAAGATGACTTGACAGACAACCAGGGTAGTGCTGATTTCAGTACTATAAAGCTCGCAAGGTCACCAGAGGCTCCAGTCTTGGAAGCCATACTGGTGGCTCCGGTGCTGCTTTATAAATCTCAAGGAACCAGTGAGTGCTTTCTCTGAAATAGCACGACGTTCTAACCGACCTGAGCTAGCAGGCCGGAGTAGCAGTTTCGGCTTCTAACACTGGGCATACGCCTTCGGTACACATTCGGTCATCGTCATGAATCGGTTTTAAGTTGTCTAGCTGTCCACCAGACACCAAGTTACGGGCAGTAGAACACAATAAAAAATACTGGCCTGCACAGGGATCGAACCTACAATCTTCACGTTATTAGCACGACGCTCTCACCGGCTTTGTAGCAGGCCGGAGAAGCGAGCGTGGTTCTAACGCTGGGCATATGCCTTCAGTACACATTTGGTCATCATCAATGAATTCGTCTTTAAATTGTCTAACTGTACACCCGACGTCAAGCGACGCGCAGTAGAACACAATAAAAACCTGGCCTGCGCAGTGATGAACCTACGACCTTCACGTTATTTTTTGCTTTATTACCTGCTTTGTTACCAACCACATAATACAAGTGACAACGGTGAGAAACTATGAAATGTACAATATTTACATGATGACTTAACAGACAACCAGGATGGTGCTTATTTCAGTATTATAAAACTCGAAAGGTCC
>WOVY01003398.1:0-147477 GCA_013436015.1 Rhipicephalus annulatus
GTAATGTGTACTCTTGGTAGGAAAATAGAAATGATGGGTGTCGAAAGCGATGATTTCGCAAAAAAAAATCAGCCATTTCATTTAACAACAAACCTATGCGCCCTGGCGCCCAGCTCAAAATGATGCTTCGGAGATGACAGGCAACCAATGATTTGAAAAGTTTCGGTATTGGTGAGAAATTGAATGTGTACAGAGTAGAGCACACAGATAATGAGTGAGTTAGAATTGCTACGACTGGAATAGAATTATTTACCTCAGTGCTCAGAGGTAACATTATTGCCGTCAATTCAGCCAGAAAGACAAGAAGAAAATCTGGTAAGCGCAGTGAAAATGACCAATCAAGTATAGGGTAAAATTGCCACCTGGTGTTCAGTGCCAGTGAACAGTGAGCCAGTTCTGTGCCACTGAACGAAGAAGACGAAGACGAGCAACCCGTGCCAGCGGAGACGTCCTTCTTTGTGTCTCAGATTTTGACCGTCGCGTCTCCTAGTACGTTTCTTCGAGCTCTAAGCGCGTGACAACTGGTGGAGGTGCTGGGTACCCTATGCACCGAACCCCTCCCAGTACAAGAACCTCCAGCCCCATACCGGTGGTTACGCCTGTTCACTGTGCTAGCCGAAGAATCCGTGGACTGGACCCCGAGTTCGGACTTCTCTCAGAGAGGATGACGGCCCCAACTATCCCAGGCAGCGCCGTCCCAAGTGGCTCCAACCCAGCCGGTATGGAAGGCGCAACGCCAATGCACTATGCGCTGTTCAAACCACGTAGGCCGAATCCCTTTCATGGTGCTGTCCATGAGGATGTTGAGGATTGGCTAGTCCACTGTGACCTCGTTGCCGCTCATAACATGTGGAATGACACAGACAAGCTCCGACATGCCTACTTCAGTTTGGACGACGGGGCATGTGTTTGGTACGAAACCGGGCAGGTCTGTTCACGTCATGGGTGGACTTCAAACGCCGGCTTCTCAAAACGTATGCAAGTCGCGATCGCCAAGAGCGAGCTGAACGTGAGCTCCAGTGCCGTATGCAAATGCCAAATGAAGGCGTAGTAATGTATGTTGAGGACATGACGCGTATTTTTCGACGAGCCGACCCTCACATGCCGGAAGAGAAGAAGGTGCGATACCTGATGCGTGGAGTGAAGGAGAAGTTGTTCGGTGGTGTTGTACGCAGCCCCCCCCCAAGTCTACGTCAGAGTTTCTTGCTGAAGCTGTCCTAATTGAAAGCACGTTTCAGCAACGGACACAGATGTACGAGCGACAAGTGAACTTTGACTCCGCTACGGACTACAAGGGCGGTCTTGGGGGCCACGTCGACTTCTTCCGAGAGCTCATACGCTCTGTAATCCGCGAAGAACTGCGGAAGTTTTCATTACCCTCGGCCCCCACTGTCAGTTCTTTGTCCGGCATCGTCCGATATGAAGTTCAGCAGGCACTACGAGAACCATCCTGTCAGACAGAGCCGTGGCCCCTAAATGACTTCCCTCGCATGTCGTATGCGCAAACTCTGCTCCAGCCAGCACCACCTTTGGCTCCGCCTCCCATTGCGACCCTGCCATGCTTCCGGCAGACCAACTCTGTGCCAACCTGCAACGCATTTCACTCCGCCTCATACCACCACCCAGCCATGCTTCGGGCAGTCCAAGCGGGCCCGTACCTCAGCGACCACCGACCGATTCCGCGAAAATCAGACGTGTGGCGGGCCCCTGATCGACGTCCTCTTTGCTATCACTGTGGCGAACCTGGGCACATCTACCTACAATGCACTTATTGAGAGCTGGGACTTCGTGGTTTTTCGGCCAACTCCCCGTCTCCTAGGTTCGGCCAGCACCTCCAGAAATCGCTGACTACGTTGCTCAGCAGCGCGGATCGACATCTACGCACCACTCACGCACCTCCATCACCGCGGCGGTTTCCGGCCGAATCATCGCACCTATGCGGGCGTGGCGTAGGGCTGGTCACCTAGCCCGCGTCAGGAAAACTAGCCTCAGCGGACCTTCAGGGGCAAGGCCCCTCAGACTGGGTCATGCTCAAGGCCCCCTATCCACGCGGACTGAGATACCGACGATTAATCGACAACGACACCACCGGCTGATTGCGGAAGAGTTTACTTGGATATTCCTGTTCTGCTAGATGGCCGCGTAGTCAGCACTTTAGTGGACACTGGTGCGGACTATTGCATAATTAGCGAAAAGCTGGCCACTCTTCTCAAGAAAGTAACAACCTCTTGGAACCACACACCAATTCGTGCAGCTGGCGGGCCACTCGGTATGTGCTACTGACGCCACTCGGTATGTGCACGGCAAGATTGCAAGTCTGCGGTTGTACTTTTGTTGCCAGTTTTATCGTTCTCCAACAGTGCGCTCGAGACCTAATCATTGGCATGGATTTTCTCTGGGAGCACGGTGCTATAATTGACATTCGACGACGTCTAATCACTTTCGCGACCACAAACGCCACAACAGCTTACGCTGACCCCAGCCACTCCCGAGTGTCTCTTCGCGTCATCGACGACGCTGTCACGTTACAACCCCGTGCAACTGTTGTGGTTCAGGTGGCGTGGGACAGAGTGATGCACGGTGAAGCAGTCGTGGAAAGCAATCACTCACTTCTGCTGTCTCAGGGTGTCTGCTTGATTGATTGATTGATATGTGGGGTTTAACGTCCCAAAACCACTATATGATTATGAGAGACGCCGTAGTGGAGGGCTCCGGAAATTTAGACCACCTGGGGTTCTTTAACGTGCACCCAAATCTGAGCACACGGGCCTACAACATTTCCGCCTCCATCGGAAATGCAGCCGCCGCAGCCGGGATTCGAACCCGCGCCCTGCGGGTCAGCAGCCGAGTGCCTTAGCCACTAGACCACCGTGGCGGGGCTCAGGGTGTCTGCGTATATAGGGAGAAAGTCTTGTTGACCTTCGTGATGATCACTGCGACGTTTTTGTCACAAGCGTCAGCTACGTGCACCGGCAACTTTTTCCTGGAAGTGTCATCGCCTACGCCGACCCAGTCGCCAATGTCACCGAGTGTTTTGCTTCCGAGGCCATCGGCCCTGCTAAAGCGCATTTTCGCAGCGTCGACATCAATCCAACGCTTTCTGAAGCAAACAAGCAGCGTTTGAGCAAGCTGTTGCTGGAATTCCACACATGCTTTGCACGTTCTTCGAAGATACGTCAAACACCGATTACGAAACACCGTATTATCACCTACGACGACGCGCATCCCATACGGCAGCAGCCTTATCGTGTTTCGCCCCCCGAACGACGCGTGATTCAAACGCAGGTTAAGGAAACGCTTCAGGATGGCGTGATACAGCCTTCAAGCAGCACTTTGTCATCACCAGTCGTTCTTGTGAAAAAGAAAAATGGCACGCTTCGCTTTTCTGTCGACTACAGGAAGTTGAACGATGTCACAAGAAAGACGTGTACCCGTTGCACAGAGTCGATGATTCTCTGGACAAGCTGCGACGCGCGAAGTATCTTTCGTCCGTCGACTTGAAGAGCGGTTACTGGCAAATAGAGGTCGATGAACGTGACTGGGAAAGACCGCTTTTGTAACGCCGGATGGCATTTATGAATTCAAAGTGCTTTCTTTCGGCCTCTGTTCCGCTCCAGCATTTCAGCGAATGATGGACACCGTCCTGGCAGACCTCAAGTGATAAAGCTGTCTAGTCTACCTCGATGACGTCGTTGTGTTTTCAGAAACGTTTGACGAGCATCTTCATCGCTTTCGGAATGTGCTCGAAGCCATTAGATCGGCCAATCTCACACTCAAGCCTGAGAAATGTCATTTCGGCTATGAAGAATTAAAGTTTCTTTCTTGGTCACGTCGTGAGCGCCGTTGGTGTTCGGCCTGATCCTGACAAAACTGCTGCCGTCGCCGCTTTTCTAACTCCAACTGACAAGAAAAGTCTTCGACGATTTCTGGGTCTGTGCGCGTATTACTGGCGCTTTATTGAAAATTTCTCCAACATTGCGGAGCCACTATTACGCCTCACGCGTGATGACACACCATTTGTCTGGGCTGACGAACAGCAAACTGCCTTTGCGGAAATACAGCACCGGCTCTGTTCCCCTCCCGTGCTAGGCCACTTCGATGAAGATGCTGACACAGAAATATGCACTGATGCCAGCAATATTGGTCTTAGAGCTATTTTGGTACAACGACAAGACGGCATTGAACGGGTAATAGCCTACGCAAAACGCACACTGTCTCGCGCAGAATCTAACTATTCTACATCAGAGAAAGAATGCTCTCGCGGTCATTTGGGCACTAACAAAGTTTAGGCCATATATCTATGAAAGACCATTTAAAGTGGTGACTGATCGTCATGCTTTGTGCTTGTTGACCAATCTCCGAGACCCTTCAGGACGATTAGCACGATGGAGCCTGTGCCTACAGGAATTTGATGTCACCATCGTGTACAAGTCAGGCAAAAAGCACGAAGATGCCGACACGCTATCACGAGCACCTCTTCAATCCGCCAGTACAAGCGCACAAGAGGACGGCGCCTTCGTGGAAACTCTGAGCGGGCCGGATCTGATATCTCATCGACGAAATGACCCCAATGTAAGAATGATTATAGATCACTTAGAAGGTGGCACCGCGCCCATTCCTCATCCGATGTCGCGAACGTTGCCATCATTTTGCCTATGAAATGGCGTCTTATACAAAAAGAACACCGGTGCTGGTGACAGATCGCATCTTCTCGTCGTGCCTAAAGCCCTCCGCGATTACGTCTTATTAGCTTGCCATGGCGAGTCCACATCCGGCCATCTGGGCTACTCGAGAACTATGGATCGGGTGCGACAACACTAATACTGGCCTAAAATGTCTGCCTGAGTCAAACGCCACGTAAAGGGATGCCGTGAATACCAGCGTCGCAAGACACCACCCTTAAAGCCTGCACGCCATCTACGACCGATCGATCCACCCCCTACACCGTTTGATCAAGTGGGAATGGACCTCCTAAGCCCATTTCCTTTGTCTTCTTCCGGCAACAAATGGATTATTGTCGCAATCGATTACTTGACGCGTTACGCTGAGACGAAGGCATTGCCACGATGGACCGCAGCTGAAGTTGCCAGTTTTTTTATGCATCAAATTGTGCTACGGCATGGCACCCCATCACATGTCATCACTGATCGAGGGACATCATTCACAGCGAAGCTTTTGGATGATATCTTCAGGTTGAGTTATACAACCCATTGAAAGACCACTGCGTATCACCCTCAGAGTAATGGTTTAACAGAAAGGCTAAACAAAACGCTAGCCAACATGATCTCTATGTACGTGGATGTGCAGCACAAAACGTGGGACGACATCCTGCCGTACGTAACATTTGCGTATAACACTGCAACGCACGAAACTACACGCTTCACGTCATTTCAGCTCGTTTATGGTCGAGATGTCAGAACTATGCTAGACGCCATGATTCGGTATGAGGACATCGACGAGCTCAACGAATTAGCCTCCGACATCAATGAGTACATTCAGCACGCTGAAGAAGCACATCAACTGGCCCGTGTGCACATCAGGACTCAACAGTGCGTAGATACACAGCGGTACAACATCCGCCATCGAGAAGTTAATTATGAACCTGGTGACCAAGTTTGGGTTTGGACACCCATTAGGCGGCGAGGTCCCAGTGAGAAACTCTCCAGGAAGTACTTTGGACCTTTCAAAGTACTCAGACGTGTGAGCGACGTCTACTACGAAGTGGTTCCAGACGGAGGCTCACCATCATCCCAGCGCAGGTTACCATGCCCAGAGACTGTACAAGTCGTCCGCCTAAATCTATACTTTACGTGGTGATGCGAATTTTCTTCGTGTGCCAGTGAACTCTTCATGTGAACAGTGAATACTGTTTATTTCCGATTGCCAGGCCCAGGACGCATTTTCTCTCATACGCTACTTTTTTTTAAATGTTTGTTTATGTTGCCTACTTTGACCCACTACTGTGCACACTCTTCTTGAGCATGGGGTCGATGCTATTTTGGGGGGAGGAGTAATGCCACCTGGTGTTCTGTGCCAGCGAACAGTGAGCCAGTTCTGAGCCACTGAACGAAGAAGCCGAAGACGAGCAACCTGTGCCAGTGGAGAGGTCCTTCTTTGTGTCTCAGATTTTGAGAGTCGCGTCTCCTTGTATGTTTCTTCGAGCACTAAGTGCGTGACAATATATTCCAACGCCTGATTTTTCAATTTATTGCAATGCGTCTGTTGCAATAATTACATACATTGGCAGAGTACTTAAATGTTCCTGCAATAAACCGTTTAAAATGCCGGTAGGTAACGACTTAGCGTGAGTGAGTTTGGAAGACATCATTGTAAACGATTTCTGGAGAATTTCGTTGCACAGATAAATGAAGCAGATTATGAACTTGCACATTTAGACGCTCAAGTAACTATTGAACAAGTACTATTTGTGGTTTGTGAAATCTGGGTCACTGCATGGAGGAAAATAACGCCGACTTGTTTTTTATCTGATTTCTTCCTTCGCTTCTGCTTCAAGCTATAGCTGAGCTCACACCAGTGCCGAAGCGCCGCTCTTGCTCCTTTACTGTGTATATATATATATTGTGATGAGCGAGACAGAAAATGATATATATATATATTGTCAGGGTAACAAAAATGGAACTAATCCTCTTCTATACTCGCGGACTTTTCTTGGCAATGCAGCGAGGACTAGAGCCATATTGTGCGTATCCTACCGCTACTCCATGTGAAAGTGCAATTCTTGGTTTCTAGGTGAGATATCGAAGATGAAGCCTTCATTTTTTGCATGTAGTTCTTTGGCAAAGGATGCAGCTCAGATCAGGACAACGGCTCCTACTTCTTCTCGACAGAAGACTTTGATCAGGAAAATACTTAAATTTGTCTTAATTTCTTCTTTGTCACTTCGCGTTTTCAACCCATGAGAGAGCTGCGCCTTTTACGAGTGCCTGGGAGGCCCATATCAAACTTTCCTGGACATAACAGCCAGCGCCCCTAGCGGCCCCGGCTCTAAGCTAGCGCGTTTTCAATGAAACCAAAGAGCTTTTCTCTAATAAATATTTGTAGAGGGTGAACATTGAAAAACGCAGACAAGAGAGTGCATATGGAAACCTAAACGGGTGAGAAGGCTGCAGCGATCATGTTGGGGTAATCTTCAATTTTGTTCCCAGAGCAGTCCATACAAAGGGAGTCTATGAAAACGTCGAAAACAGTAATCTGTTTTTCGAGACAAAAATGTTCCTGCAGTCAAACTAAGCAGGTTCTAATAATGTTCCTTGCACTGCGTGTAGTCCTGACATTCAGCCTTTAATTAAAGTTATTCTCAACGTGCCACTATTCGCATAACATTGTTCCCTAACGTGTTTGTTGCAACGTGGTCCTTCAAATGCTTGTGGTTATATTGATAAAATCTTGCTTATCGCAAGCGGCCCGGCGGCAATCGTGGCCAAATGTGTGCATGAAATTTCCTCAATCTACAACCACACATACACATACCTAAACATGTGACGCACAATGCCGTCTAGGTCATGTTGGTAAATGGTCAACTTTTCCTATAAAAATACTGCTGAATGCAGGAGCCACTCTTGAGCCAATACAAACCACCAACTTTGGTAGGTGCAGACCTTGCCCAAAGAAAAAAACAGTGAAGCTTAAATAAAACCATACCAGCTCTAGGAAGCTATCCTCTGAAATGCCAGTGTTGTTTGTGAAGGACAGTTCATTATTATCAGTGATACACCTCATTCAGTGGTCACGAGTAAAAAAAAAACGTGTCCTTCCCACCTACACCAAAAGCAGAGCAGTCTGAAGGGTTCGCCAAACCTAGACCAATTTTTTACTAGTAGCTGTGTACTAAATATGGGTCGACAACTGTTGATGCTTCTAGGCGCTTCTGGAAGAAACCCGACAACGTATTGCGATGTGTTTTGCCCTGAAAGAAACAACAACCTTATGTGTTTTGGCTATAAAAATATCATTAGCTCTTGGTGCCTTTTACTTCGAATGGAAATGTGCTAAGCTCACGTGCTTCACGTTTCTTCTTATCAGTGTTTGGTTTGCGCAGGCAGTCATGGATGATATTAATAGATTTCTTCATTTCCTTTGAACCCCTTCATTTCCTGCCAGAGGGCCGGTCACCACCTTGGGCGGCTAGTTCACATGCTACCTGGTGAGCCCTCTTGTTTTGGTTGCCGGTTGGGGAGGACGAGATGTTACCCATGTAGGCAGGAACCATACATACACTAACGAACATTGGCCTAGGCACAAGATATCAGCTGACAGAACTAAGGCAGCCAACTAATTATACAGCCACATTTAAAAAGTAAACGAGTATAGGGAGTGGTTTGTACATATTGTATAACTTTATTCTTGTTTTCTGCTTCCAAAGAAAACAGGCATTACAAAGAACCTGTTTTCCAATTTTTCTTTACAAATTTACAAAATGCTACATACAAATACTGCTTCCAGCCATGACAGCAGCCACGCCTTGCAAGCAAAGAGAGCAGCCAATGCCAACAGCATTTTTTGTCAATTTAAACGTACAATTGGTTGACTACAGCCTTGCTGGACATAACATAGAGACCAGCCACAACAAAGTACATCAGCAACCATCACAAAGCAAGCAACACTGGGGAGAAACCACACAGTATTCAACCTTAAGTTATGCCACAATCAGAACATACAAGAATTTCAGTTGATTTCACACATCTCGCAACTTGGCTAAGTGCATCTAACTAGAATATTGTAAAATTTACAGAAGTATGAAAACTCAGCTCCGACACGGTGCATCTTGATGCTGCTCAAATGTTTTCATAACAATGAACATGCAAACGGAATGTTTATGAAAAAAACTAGCCACATTGTCCAGCATTAAAAGGAAACATGGTGGGTTAAAAACTAAACAGCATGCATGGACAATCAAAAGGGTCCTTCCATGAAAATCTCGGCTGTACAAAGCAATTCTTGGCTGTCTTGGCCTTAGAAGCAAAAAACAAAACACATACAGAAATGAAACCATCATTAACGTAATGAACATGATCTGTATGTAAGTAATTAAATTAGACATCTGCAGTATATGTACATTTCCACAACCTGCCAAAACACTGCAACACCAAACACAAAGGAGGTGCAATCAGAGGACACACGCAGTTTGCAGGCCCCCAAGCTATAAACAAGTGCTTAAATTATTGAAACATATGTACACTGTTTAAGGGCTGCTGCAATGACCGCAGCAAATATAATACAAAAGCAAGACGCCAAAGAAATAATACAGGAGCACTTGTTTTCTCTCAAGATAAAAAGATAATTTTTCAAAAAGTACCATTTCAGTACTATTGCTCATTTTTAAGCAGCCATAAATTAACGTCTGAATGTATGTTGCCTGAGATATCGATAAATACACCTTTTATATAATTAATCTGATTACACAGGTTACACCCACATGCAAGCTACATTTCAATGTCTGACCTTTTCTCGATAAGGATAATCTGTAATAAGTAGGTCAGTCACAAAAAATTTTAAAATTGTTGCTTGGTAAATTTTCATGGTATAATTTGTGTACCTCGACGATAAGCCCAACAAGCACAAGACAGACAAATCCAGCAATTGCACTCCTTGTAGGCTCGTTTTACATATTTGAGAGACCATCAGGTAATGAATGCAAGCCCCAGTTCTGCATAACCAATTTCACGAATTGTGGTTCTTCACTGTGAGAGACACGTAAAAGGCAGCGGATCACTCAAGACTGTCCTGTGTGTTGTCATAACAATCAAACAGCGCAGGGCAAGGACGAAGCTTTTCTTTCTGTTAACAGGAGATATATTAGTTTTAAATGTTAAACTACACAAGTACAGCCCTATCTCGACCAGTCCGCTTCAACTGCCTGCTGCACTATAGCGTAAAGCACTCTCCCAGCGCAATTTCGTGCTTTTTGTCAAACCCGCCAGTCACCATCGTTGAGGACGACTCAATTAGAAAACTAAGCTTGTGGACGGTGAGTAGTGTTTTCTTGACACTTGACGTTAGTGTCAGTAGTGTGTGCAGTATTCAAGTGTCAAACACGTGGAAGTGCCGTAGTAAAAGAAAAGAATACCACAGCGATCCAACGAGCAACAATTTTCTACATGGCATTCCAGCACTGTGTAATAAAAATGCTTACATTCATTCGGATGTCCCAATGGGAACACAGGAGCACAGCTTCTGTGAGACCCTTACAAGCACACTTTCACGCAAGCACACATGGGGCTTTGGCGCTGCACACACTACTGTGCCGCACTGCTTGGCTGAGAGACACATCGCTACAGCTTAGGCCCACTTCCGAGCACACAGTCAATTTGCATTCTCATAAATGCACACAGAAGGTACCGAAGGAGCTTGATAGGTGGCTATGTTTTCTCAATGGTACCATATTATGTGCAGAATAGCCACTAAGTTTGTCTGCAATTATGAGAATGTAAGCTGTTCTTCATAATGTCGCACAAGCTGTTTATTGATTGAGCTGCGGCGGCACTAAACAGCTAGTAACTAGTACACACATTTAATCTTAAAGTTGGGACTAGCTACTTCGGCAGGAACTGTTTGATTTCACAGCAAAGACAAACAATGTGTGAAGAAACTACAAGAGCCTGAGCAATAAAAAGAAAGAAATGAAAAAGGCAACATATTCGAAGTTGAGAACAGCAATAACGTTTTAGGCATTAAAGCTTCTTTAATACCTAAAAAGCAACAGCAATTTCGAGCACATTTTCTTTCAATTTCCAGAATACTGTTGTCTCAAATAGGCCTAATTATATCTCACCAGTACCTATTACAGGCAGATAATCATAGCATCTTTTTTTTCCTCTGTTAACAACGCAGAATAAGATCTTGCTTGCTTTATAGCAAGCACTGTCCAAGAACCATTAAAAGCTGAAAGTAGACCGATAGGAAACGTTGCTCATTGGCAGAGAAGGAAAACGAAAGTTGAGGCCTGATGAAGCAAATATGAGACAAGTGTCTGCCCACGGCACAGACAAGCGAGTCTAATATATTAGGTCATTTCACAATTCCTCAGCAAATAGAACAATGAGTAACAACACAAAATAGTGAAGGATGTAAAATAATGATTGAGGGCAGTGGGTGATGTAATGAGATGATGGTCGGTGAAAAAGGAACTGTCTTTGGGCTTCTAGATGATGCTGGCTGGGAGCTTGTCGAAGACGTCCGATCGCTTGGACAGGCTTCCCCTCCGCCGAGACAGCGTGGTTGACAGCTGGTTCGGGTCGGGTCCTCCGCTGTGCAGTAGCAACTCGTAGATCTCGGTGAAGTTGGAGTTCTTTGCATACACCAGAGGGGTCCTGCCTTCAGAGTCCACCGCTTTAGCATTGGCATTGTTCTGGAAGAGACCCCACTCGATTAAACTCCTAAATTACAACTATACTAACTTTGCACCAGAGTCACCAAATAATCATCATCACAACTTGATTTCTTACTATGCTTGCATTGTCATTGAAAATTCAATGTTCTCTAGCCATGCCATGAGCAGGCAGAATCATTTCCTGGTTGCGCTTGCCCATAACTTTGTATCAACCATCCACAAGACAAACTCATTGATGAGTCGACTTACTCAAGGTCACTTGGATCAGGCCGTGAGATTGACTGAATGGGGAAAATTTTGTTGAGTCTGAGTCAGTCTGGCTGGGTAAAATACTGGCATGTTTATGACAGCCCAAAGTGCAACATGTATTTCTTGAGTGATTGAGATTTCCACATCTTATTGCCGGCATATGGTCCTATCAGGATTACTATGAACCTTGCATGGGCTCACGTTTGGACTCGAGTCTATCCACACGTATTCCACTGGACGGATGGATGGATATGGCTGTACCCTTTAGATCGGGCGGTGGCTAGCGCCACCAAGCCGTAATACCTAATGAACCAAAAACTACCGTATTTATACGATTGTAAGACGACTCGAATGCAAGACGACCCCCCCAAAATCACATCTCAAAAAAAAAAAACTCACGTAGGCCGCAAGCTTCGCCTCTAGTTCCGGAAAGCGGCTAGACTTCGGCCCCGAAAGCCACTGGCGCTTGGAGTCGCACGAAAAAATTTCCTCGCGCTGAAGCCGCCACTTCCGCACCACACATTCACCGATTATTCACAGATTCCGAACTTTCGTCCTCATGTCACGGCACTCATGTCAGACAGAAGTGACTCGAGAGAGCCGGTCGTGGACACAAGCGACAGGAGCACGCGGCGACGCGCCCGCTTAGAAAATTGTATCACAAAGAGGAGCTCTTCCGTCAACTACCAATACCCCCCCTACGCCGGCTATTCCATCGATTACCGGTGCTCCCTCAAGAGCCGTGCGCTCGTCATAAAGGCACTCGTAATGCGCGCAGTAGATGCTAAAAAAAGAAAAGCTTTTGTATAAGCACGCAGAAAACTATGCGCTTTGGGTTGAGCGGGAAACCATTTGAGATGACAATACATATGGTTGGATTTCGATTCTAAGACGACCCCCCAACATTGGATTGTCAAATTTGAAAAAAAGGGTCATCTTACAATCGTGTAAATACGGTATATTTATTTTTTTTTTCCTTAAAAAGTGAGTTTGAGGATTCGTACTTTGCAGTGAAGAGTTTAATTTTCACTCGTGCCTTGACTTTAGCCACCAATCAGATAACCTCCTTCTAGTTAAGTCTACCCGCTTAAAGTTTATTTTGCCCTCCCGGTCCCTAAACCCCAGTGCTTTGAAAAACTCTGCGCCATCATCCTAAACTATTGGGTGAAGCCCTTTACAGAACATTATCAAGTGTTCGACAGTTTCTTCTTCCTCTCCACACGCACTGCATACTGTGTCTACCCCTTCGTATTTGGCCCGATATGTCTTGGTTCGCAGTACTCCCGTCATGGCCTCAAACAGTAGAGAACTACCCCGAGTATTATCATAGATCCTTTCCTTGGCAATTTCCTGCTTAAAAGTTCGATAGATCTCTAGTGCGGACTTCTTAATCATGCCCATTCTCCACATGTCAGTCTCCGTTTCCTTCACTTTCTTCTTAACCGATAGTTCTTTTTGGTTTGGCCACCTGCTGTTTTCTAAGTATTTACCAGTCAACTTCCTGGTTCGCTTCCTCCATATTGTATCAACATTCTTCATGTACAAGTAGCTGAAAACCTTTTTAGCCCAACGCTCTTCCCCCATTTCTCTCAATCGTTTCTCAAATTTTATCTTGCTGCTAGCTTCCCTGCCCTCAAATGATGTCCATCCCATATCACCTTGTACTCCCTGATTTGGTGTATTCCCATGAGCTCCTAAAGCAAGCCTACCTATTCCACGTTGCTTAATTTCTAATCTTGCTTGAACTTCTGATCTCATGCACAAGACCGCATTGCCGAACGTCAGCCCAGGAACCATGACCCCTTTCCATATTCCTCTCACAACATCACACCTATTGTAATTCTACAGTGCCCTATTTTTCATGACTGCTGCGTTCCTGTTACCTTTAGTCGTCACGTATATTTCGTGTTCGCTCAGATACTCGGTCCCATTGCTTATCCATACGCCCAGATATTTGTATTTATCTGTTATCTCTAGCGTGACCTCCTGTATTCTAAGCTCACTACCTTCATTGTCATTGAAAATCATGACTGCTGATTTTTCCTTACTGAATCTAAAATCTAACCTATCTCCCTCATTACCGCAGATGTCCATCAATCTCTGCAAATCTTCCTTGTTGGCCATTAGCACTATATCATCTGCGTACATTAATGCTGGTAGTGCCTGATCAATAAGTTTTCCTTGTTTGAATAAAGAGAGGTTGAAGCCCAGTCCACTTCCCTCTAATTTTGCCTCTAATCCTTGTAGGTACATCATGAATAATAAGGGTGACAGGGGGCACCCCTGTCTAAGCCCCCGTTTTACCTCTGCAGGCTTGGATACCTGTTTTTCCCACTTTATAACTACCTTGTTACCTTTATAGATACCCTTTAAAAGATTTGTGACTACATGTTCCACGCCTAGTGTATCCAGTATTCCCCACAATTCCTCTTGAACCACGCTATTGTACACTCCCTTGATATCCAAAAATGCTAGCCACAGGGGCCTGTGTTCCTTTTCTGCTACTTCGATGCACTGCGTCAGTGAAAACAGATTGTCTTCCAACCTTCTGTGTTTCCGAAACCCATTCCGCAGTTCCCCCAGCACCCCCTCATCCTCTATCCACGCCTGCAGTCTTTCCTTTATAATCTGCATCGCCAGCCTGTAGACCACTGATGTCACTGTTATAGGACGGTAGTTGTTTATGTCAGCTTTGTCTCCCTTTCCTTTATAGATCATGCTCATCCTGCTAAGTTTCCATCCATCGGGAACTTCACCTTCGATTATTATTGTGCTCACTGCCTCTCTCAAAGCCTGCTTAGACTTCGGACCTAATGTCTTTATCAGACTAATTGGAATGCCATCTGGGCCTGTTGATGTACTACTAGGAACCCTTTTCTCAGCCCTTTCCCACTCTTGTTGTGAAAATGGAGCCATCGCACCACTTGATTCGTCCATGTCTATTGTGGTGCATAAAGTACTTTGTTGAAATTTTTCTGTCACCTTTGTTCTTATATATTCAATAGCTTCGTCCCCTTCTAGCCTAGCACCTTGGGATGTAGTTATAAAACTCTGCTCTAGGCTCGTCTCATTTCTTTGGGAGTTTAGATGGTTCCGAAATTTCGCAGCTGCCTTTCTATCTTTTTTATGTACTTCTGCCAGCCACTGAGCTCCCTTCCTTCTAATCTTTTCATTGATCAGAAGGGATGCATCCCTTCTACAGCTTAGAAAGGTTGCCCATTTTCTTTCAACATCATCTGTCGGTTCACCCCGCTGCTTAGCATGTCTGTGTTCCCTAGAGGCTTCCCGACATTTTGCTATGACTCTCTTAACTTCCTCATCCCACCAACTTTTGGGTTTGTGTCTTCTTTTCCGGGGTGACTTGTCACGCGTCTTAGCAAGCTCTAGCTCAAAGAGTCTAATTAGATTCGTGTATGTCCACACTGTCTTATTATCCTCCGTGATTACTTTCTCAATTTGTTTAGTGGCTATTTCAATTTGCCTTTCTGAATAAAAATTTTCCTGTAGTTGCTCATCTCTTCTCCTTCCCACTTTCACTGCTCTTCCAAAACTTAGCTTGATACGTTTGTGATCGCTACCCAGACTTCTGGAGCCACCTTCATCTATGTGCATTACCCTGAGCTTATCATACATCCTATGTGACATCAGTGCATAATCTATCGTCGACTGAAGCCTTCCTACCTCCCATGTTATTTGCCCTTCACACTTCTCGGTACTGTTGCAAATGATCAAATCAAGCCTTTCACACATATCCATGATCATTTTGCCTGTCGGGTCGGTATACCCATCTACATCTTCTATGTGCGCATTCATGTCTCCTAGTATAATTATCTCGCACTCTCTTCCTAACTCCTGAATGTCCTTTGATATACACTCTACCATTGCCTGGTTTTCCTCTCTGGCCTTTGCTCCCGTCCACAAGTACACGAAAGCAAGGAGTGTCATTTGACCTGCCACTTTCCCTTTTAGCCATAAATGTTCCTTGCACTCCTGCTTGACACTTTGCCAGTCTGTACTTTTATGAATGAATGCCCCAATACCACCCCCCTTTCTGCTGCCTTCTGTTCTATTACAATATTCCCACGCGTAGTCCGGATTGTTCGGAGGTTGTTCCATGTCCCTGAGATGTGTTTCTACAAAACCGTATATCCATCGGCCTCTCTTCCCTTAGCTGTTCTTCTATCTCTTCCCACTTCAGCCTGTTCCTACCACCCTGCATGTTCCTACCACTGCACTAGCATTTAGGCGCCCCCTTAATGTTTATTTATCAGCTGTGTCAGTTTGGGTGAGGGGGTGCCAAGACTTCCCCACGAACTTTTTCATGGGGTGTTTGTAATATAAATATCTTGTGCGAGTCATAGAGTATCGATTATGTCAGACATTGGCGTTGAAGAGCCTTTACTCCAAGACCGAAAAAGCTAATTTCATGCCAGCAGACTTGTGAGTGAACTGACTCAGACTTGGGTCAAACCATGAGTGAGTGAATTTTGAACAAGCATTGTGAACAATGCTCCCGTTCTGGGTGCCGAAACATCTCATTACATTTTTTATTCTCTATTGGTCAGTGTCTAAGCATCTTCTGAAAAATTGACAAGCAATTAACAACTCGAATCTTACTCGCAGTACTGAACATGCACTCGAAGCATTAGTGTGAAAAATAAGGAAGTTCCTTTGGGGGGTTCACATGCCAAAATGACTTCCTTAAAAGACAGGTAATAGTGAGAGACTGATTATAGTCTGACCACTCAATTGAGCACAAGGAACGTTTTAAGTTTTGCCTGCAAGCCGTACGAAAAAAATCGCCAAGCTAATTCATTTCACAGTCCAACCAAAAAAAAAAACTTTGATATGCAATATTCGTGCAGACTTCAGATGTGGAAGGTTTCAGCAAGATGAATGTAACAATAGCACGACAGACAAGAACTGGTGAAAATAACACATTGCACCGACTTTCAACGGCGTTTATTAGCAATGTGATACACATAGAATAACGAAAAGTGTTGTATTGGGTTCATTGAGCCAGGACTCAGTAACAATTTGAAATTTATTAAGATACGCAATCTCTTTTTCTAATAACTGAAGAGCAATAATAACACGGAAGGTTTACAACTTTCTGATGTGATAAGTTTTAATGATTTCTCGCGTTAACTTATCCAATTTTGAGTTGTTACAGTTGAGCCCGCTTATAACAAACCTCAGCGTGACGCGGCATTCATTCACTGTATCCCGAAGTTCGTATTCGAAAAAACACAACCTTAAAAAAAGTTGCAAGCGAAAACACAATTTTCTTCTCTAAAAATGTCCGTGATGCACGTGTTTCGAAAAGCACATGATGCACGTGTTTCAGAAGCCATAAGAATCCATTTAAAACGGCAGCCTGCTCTTCGCCATGGCTAACAAGAACTTGTGCCCATGTGCTTCGAGTTGTCGAATTCGCCTTCGCGCTGTCAATTGCTGGCTTCCTGGTTAGCTGAATTTGCAGAGTCATTGGTCCCCTGTTCGAACACCGGACCAGGACAAATTTTTCGAGGTTTTTCTTTCTGAGAAATCCATATGAATTTCTTTGTGGCTTCACGCTACAATCAGTTGATTGCCTTCTTTCCTTTATCCTTTACAGTGAGCTTAAAAGCCAGAGGCAGGTATTCTCTTTAATGTCACAACAGTACTCAGATTTGGGTGCACGTTAAAGAACCCCACGTGGTCAAAATTTCCGGAGCCCCCCACTACGGCGTCTCTCATAATCAAATAGTGGTTTTGGGACGTTAAACCCCACAAATCAATCAATTAATGTCACAACAGAGCTAGAACTGCAGATTGGATAGCAATAACAAAAGAGAATGCACGTGGCGAAATGCAGAACAATAAAGCCTGGTGAACCAGACTTCTCCAGCTACTCAAATGTAGTGCTTTATATCAATGAGAGCCTTGCATTGGTGTCTTTTTTTCAGAGCATTTTTTCTAGGCTTGTGCGAATAGTGCCTTTTAGGTTCGTAGCAAATTAGAAGTTAGTGGTGATGCTAGTTGAATATATTTTAGTGGAATTTGAATAGTACCATATTTATTCGCATAATGAATGTACTTCTTTAAAGACGATAGTCTTTCTTGGGTACTTCGAAGTAAATGTTTTGGTCTGTCTGTCTGTAGATTCGTCTGTCTGCCGTAACAATACTCCAAACAGCACTAAAGGATACCTTAAACGGCCAACTCCATCTGCAGCGTCCATCAATATAGCTCAAGTTTCAGTGTTTATAATTGTCATATTGTCAATTAAAAAGCAATTATTGCGCATATCTGAGGCACCATAAGAATAGAACAATATTTTATATGTGTGTCTTTATACTAGAGAAGGCATACAGGAGTAATTATAAGGACCGTAGCGTTTATCACGCTGCGCTGACAATGCAATGCGATGCTCAAAAAGGCAACTGTTTTCTACGCTTTGTTAAGATGATGGCACCTGCCCATTGCTTTACGTTCAACATCTTATCGCCTCCAAAACGGGCGTGCAGGCCTGCCTCTGTTTTCGAAGATAACTGCCAGATAGCGCTCATGTCTCACGTGTGAAGTGACTTGATGCGCTCGTTCCCCTCCGCTGCACGGATCGAGACTCTCTAACGCAGTGTCTCTAGAATACAATTCGCCAATTTTCTTGCGCATATCATCAAATAAATGTTTCGTTCACTCTCTCCAGATGCAAGAGTATCGTTTTTCAATGACATTTGCAATGAAACATGCAGATTTAGGACCATTTTTTTTTTCTAAAAATCAGAGCGAAGTTGGGGGTGTGTTTATCATGCAGGGCAAATTTGATGAAAGCTTTCTTGGGATGAGCAAAAAATCCGATAATAGGTTGCTTTGCCTTTGGCAATAGACATACACACACGCTGTTGAAAGCGGCTTCTTCGTTGCACTACCCTCATCTTTGGTGGTTGATGGCGCTATCTTTCGCAAGCTGTCCTCCCCCCCCCCCCCCGCACACGCGATAAAAGCGTTTCGCGGTTATCTTTTCTCGCAATTGCTTAACCGCAACAGCGGTATCTGCTGTGATCTTGAGGGGCACTCAAAAGTCTGCGCTAAGACGCACTTTGCCAACTTCACGGCAACCTCGTACGACGACCGTGTCGATGCCGTTGACATTGTAGCAAGTAACCAACATTGCAGCAAGTTACCAGCGAAGCATCAAAACCAATCGTCGATAACAAGATTAATGACAAAATAAGGTTGCCGCTTTGCTTGCAAGCGAAGAGAATCGGGAACTATGTTGCAGAAATAGTCGCCAAAACAATCGTCGATAACAAGATTAATGACAAAATAAGGCTGCCGCTTTGCTTGCAAGCGAAGAGAATCGGGAACTATGTTGCAGAAATAGTCGCGATCTTTTCTGTGTAACAGGCGATTTTTTTCTGGTTTTCCAGAAACCTGTGACGCGATAGCGACAAATGGCCCTCCGCGACAGCCATGGCGACAGCAAATCCTGTCATCGTCTCTCGACAATTGTGTGCATGTGGTTGGGCCTTACAGTTTCATATTTGCTGGAAGCGACCGCCTGTTGGCGCGGGAAGTTTCGTGACCTGCGCTCGATGTGTGCTCATAAGCTGTGATGTCTCTACACTCGCACCATTTAAGAACCCCGCTGTGGGGCATATATAATTAAAAAAGACTGGGGACGTTCCAAGCACAGATGGAAAAAAAGGAATACGGTACACCGCAGCTGGTGAAGGGGAGGAAGGAAGCGAGCCAATGTGGCTGAGGAGGGTTGGCATACTTACAAAAAATGGAAGAGATCGAACAAGCAAGGAGGTGCCATGTGTTGGTTAGCGGGACTGCAGCGGATGAATGTTAGGGGTGCATTTATTACGCAGGGCAAAAAATGGCAAATATTGACGACTGAAAATGGGGGTGCGGCGTTTATTATGCGAGTGCATTGATTTGCGAGTAGATATGGCATGTACCGTATATACTCCTGTAATCTTCCCAATCGCATAATTCTCACACACCCCGCATCACCCAGCAAAAATACGATTTATTTTTCTTCAAGTAATTATCGCACTCCTGAATATTGCAGCTGTAATGTTGTCTGCTACTTCCAACAACTGATGATTATAGGCCACGACAGCCTGGAACTATCTCTTAATATCATGCGTACTATCAATGCACAGAGCCTCAATCCTATCGAAGCCAAAGTGGAAAGTGTGCATTGCAGCGTGTTAGCTGGTTGTTTGCGCCCATTCAGTGGTTCCGCTATGGGGCGATACGGAAGTTACATGGCTGCTTTCAAGTTGAAAGTGATTGATCATGCTCTAAACAACAGCGACAGGGCCACCGGTAGGAACTTTGGAGTCAACAAGTCCTGTTTTCACTACTAGCAACAGCGGCATAGGCAGCTGAAGGCCACCAAGATGCGCTGGGCCTTCTGTGCGCCTAAGACTAGGATGAACAGCAAAACTTTATTTCGTCAGTAGGCAACTGCCAATGATACCGAGTTAGATGACCCAAGATTGACGTCGTATGTTAACCTTTTGCGGGCTCCCGTTGAGTGACAAATGCTGACGCTATTCTAACGCTCTCTACTATTTGCTTGAAACTTTCGTGTCTCAGATAAATATTTCCTTTTGATGAGCCTCTGGTTTTATTGTTAAGGCAGGTCTTGATTTGTACTTCTCAAAGCTTGTACTGTATTTACTCGAAAATAGGTCGGGCATGAATATAGGTCGACCCCTGCTTATAGTGTTCTACCAGAGAACAAAAATATTTGAATAGAGGTTGACCTTTTTTTTTAGTTTAGAAACAGAGAAATTGAAACCTAGCACACCTTTATTTACATAACTTAGCATCTTAATTGCTGCCAGGGCCGTCATCTTGTCAGATGTGCAAGATGATGGTGTCATCGGATTCTTCGCAAGCATCCGGGACTTTCCAAACGACGACGACCTTACTGCCACCGCTGCGGATTTCTGGGCCGGGAAAGGCACGATGCTGACATTTCTGCACAAACAGACGGTCACACTGCTTTCGCCAACCTCTAATCAACATCTCATTTACACAGAGCTTGTGCAGCACAACACAACTGCTCGAGTCCTCAGTAAAAAGTATCACTTGGCACTTGAAGTCACCTGTGTAGCTCTGCCGACGTGACATCATCGCAACCGCGCACAACCAAATGGTGGTTGGGGTTAGACGAAGAAGGCACCTAATTTCTGCAGCCCGGTAGAGAGCACGGTGCAGTGCCTAAAGCAAATGCGAACCGTCATCTCGTCACACCGGTTGTACAATGAACAAAAAGCAAGTGTAGGTGTTCTCTGGTACGCTTTCTAAAATGGCCTCGTCGGGTCACTTCCTTGCACACGACTACGTCGTCATCGGCGCGAATGAACGCATCAACGGTGAGTTCATCTGGAATGTCGATGTCGATGGCTCGAAGTTCCCTTCCAGGCGTTGGTCAGGGATGGAGGTACTGCACTGCCACCACTCTCGCCGTCAAGTTCCCCTTCGTCCAAATCTTCGTCTGGTGAGGCCGAAGCGCAATCCGTGCGTGATGCTTGCACGGTGATGGTGAAGTCCGCGTGATCATTTGCCATAGCCTGATCATTTGCTATCACAGCATGATCATTTGCCATCGCCTGCTGCAGCAGTGTGGCCAGGCATGTTGCCGGACCCAGACCACATCGCCAATTTAAGTAAACAAAAATGGCGGTACCAACGGTAGCACAGCAGAAGCAGACGTTTACAAATTTTGAGTGCGCCTAGCACGCATACGAGCATATTTTCGACAGTTAACCTTTGGCGGGAGGGAAAAATAAGGCCCACACTGTGGTATAACATTCGTTAATGCGGGATCGTTGTTCAAAAACATTTTGTTGCCGCGAGATACGTAATACATGGGCTTCTATGAATGTTCGCCGGGGATCCGAAAATGTTTCGTTGCCGCGAGGATCTCTTACTCGTGGGGTTTCGTTATTGCGGGTTTCTACTGTATATAACATGCGTATGCAGCTGGAACCGCTGCATACCCATGTACAGTAGGTGCAACACTTGAACGCCATAAGCTCAGCGCTTTTGGTTGTTTAAGGGGAGATGCAAGTCGAAAAATCGTGTTTTTAGCGAAATTTCTCGTATTTCTGATTTTTATTGCATTGTAATCTTCAAACCTTCTTCTTTCATCTGTGAAAATTTCAAAACTAAATTCAAACCGCAAAATGCAAAAAAATGTGTATGAAGGCATCGCGGTGGCTCAAAATTTCGTGAATTTGCGCCGATATTGGCCATCTTTGACTGCGCGCTGCTTCCCGTCGCAGTCAAAGATGGCCAATTTTTCCCAACCGATCGCCATCGCGATCGGTTGGGAAAGTTGCGTCCGGCCTTCTTCGTACAGCTCCGACGACCGCCAGTTTCGTACGTGGGCAAAAAAATATGAAAAACGAGGCCTTTCTATCACGTGGTTTGAGCGGTTTGAAACGCGCGGCACCCTGAGCCGCATCGCCATTGGCTACCGAGTCATTGTCAGCTGTGTTGGTGGCGGCCATCGGCATTTGGTCCGTCTGCTTTTCTGCGCGTCTACGCATATGTATTTCCGCGTTGACAAGCCCGAAAAAGTGCAACGCGAGACCACAGAAGTTTCCAACGAAGCACAAGTTCAAGGGAAGGCGGCGTAAAGCGCCCCGAACGACGGCGACGAACGAGAACGCGCCTACGTGTGCTAGGCCTGACGGCGGCATCGACGAGTGTGCAAGCGACAGCGGCTGCGATGAAGGGATTGACGCTGCGCTTTCTTTCGTAAGTGCTTCGGAAAAGAAGCTCGGCTTCTTCGAAAAAGACGAAAGACAGCGCGATGAGGTTTGTGCAACGACAGTTTTGTGCGACACCCTCTTGCTGACGGCACTTGTGGCAGGTGCGGCATGCCCTGCTTGCGGTATTCAAAAACTTGCTGTTCAGGAGCCGGCACAAAAGCGCAAGGGACTTTCGTCGCTCCTCGAACTTCATTGCGAAAACATCGAATGCTCAGCGACTGTTCTTTCGTGCTCCTTTACGTCACTGCGTGTTACGGCGGACGGCAGCAGCCGAGTGAGCCAACGGTACGACAGTGGGAGCTCCCGAGATAGTTTCGCTGTAAATGTGAAGGCGGTGGTGGCTGCACGCGCTGTCGGCATTGGGCATGAGCAATTGTCTAGATTTTGCTCCATTATTGGACTCCCAAAGCCAATGCACCACTGAGGATTTTTTTCGATAGCAAAGAAGGTGCACACCGCTGCCATGGCAGCTGTGAGTGAAAACTTCGCCGATCCAGAGAGTTGACGAAAGAAGTAGCAGGCGAAACTGATGTGGCTGTTATGTTCGACGGCACTTGGCAGAAGAGGGGCTACAAAAGCCGCAACGGGATTGGCGCAGTTATCTCCTTAGATACTGGCCTCTGCTTAGACTTCGAGGTCATATCAAATTACTGCCCGACATGCAGTAGGCACAAGAATATAGGCCCAGACGAGGAAGTGTGGCAGGCATTCTATGGCCCAGTCTGTGAAAAAAATGCAGACTGTTCCTCCCATGCCATGGAAACGGCGGCTGCGATGCGCATTTGGCAGAGAACATTGACTTATGACACCCCACTGCATTTCGTGACATTCTTGAGTGACGGTGACAGCAAAGCATATAGTACAGTTGCAGAGTCAAAAGTCTATGGCGCTGTCAATATAAAAAAAGAAGACTGCACTAATCATGTGGCCAAGAGACTTGGCACCGCGCTACGGAAGCTGCATGTGCCTTTACCACGAGGGCAGAAAATGAAAGAGCCAGCCATTCAGAAGCTCCAAACATACTATCAGATTGCCATAACAAGCAACAGGGGGAGTGTACGGGACATATACACTACAGTATGGGCTTCGTACTTCCACTCGTGCTCTACTGACAATGCTGGCAGCCACAAGTTTTGCCCTGCAGGAACAGAGTCGTGGTGCAAACATCAACGCGCTGAAGCACTTGGTGAACCTGCACCACGCAACACACCTCTCCCGACAAAAGCACAGGGATTGGCTGTTTTGCCCATTTATAAGCGGCTGACGGATGAGAAGCTCCTTGCTCGATGCATCAAAGGGAAAACCCAGAACGCATCGGAATCCCTGAACAGCAAAATTTGGCTACTTTGCCCCAAGACTAAGTTTGTCTCTCGAACGGTTGTCGAGACTGCCGCAGCTATGGCAATCCTGTGGTTCAACAAGGGTCATGCTACTTTCGAGCACATCCTGGAAGAGCTCAACATACTGCCATCTAGAGATCTAGTTACTTTCAGTGATTCCCGCGATGCGAGGCGCATCAAGAGAATGTCCGAGCGTCTGACAGCAGAAGCAAGGGCCCACCGTCGTCGTGGAGTGAAAAGGGCACGGCTAGAAGAGAGTGCTCGCAAGGACCGTGAGGGCACAATCTAAGCTGCAGGACAGTTCTTGCAGTGCTTTTCAACTTGCAGTGCTTTTCAAAGTTGTGTTGAACATTATGGCCAAAGATTATGCATTTCTAACAACTCTGTGATAAAAAAAAAAAGGTTTCAAACTTTCAAATGCGTTTTTCTCCTTTTGCAGTTTTGTGTGATCTGTGCTTCTTATACACGCTAGTTCGTATACTTAGAATTGTCATACCTCTATGAAATTTTGCACATAGCATGATGAAGGCCCATAGAGTGCAAGTATCTATTCAGATTGTCAGTGCTGCTTGATTATGTTTTTCAAAAATTGCATAACATTGAAAGCCCTTGGCAACTAGAGCCATAGTAAATTTTTCTATTTTATTATTGTATTTTACCTTTTTACACACAAAATTAATATAGTTTTTCGCACTCTACAGTTCCAAAGGATCATAGTCAGCTATATCTGCATGCTTCATCTCAAATTTTTATAGGTGAGAATTGTTGCATAACAATGCAATGACTATCTGACCTGCAGAAAGAAAACCAAGCAATCTACATGAAAATAAATGACATATTTGAAAAGAGGAGAAAAAACTATTAGCATGCCAATTTGTGTTAAATTCAGACTCTTATTAAAGAAAATCGTTTTTCGAGTAGCATCTCCCCTTAATTGTGAATATAGGTCGAGATTTATTGGTCACGAATATACGTCAATAGCAGGTTACGAACAACATTTTCAGAAAAATAGAAAGTCGCCCTACATTCGAAATACGGTAGTTAGTTGCTAGCAATGAAATTCCTATTTGTGGGCACTCTGCACACTTGTGGAAAAAATTTTCCCTCTGTAATTCTTGCACCCCACAACTATTCATTGTTTTCTGCAAAAAAAAGTGCGAGGATTATGCGAATAAATACAAAATCGCATGTTATAAAAGAAAATGAACATGTTTGTCATGATCTAACTAACCTGCACAGTTGATATATTTTTACATTGAAACAACGCCTGTTCTCATGCCTTTTTTTTTATTCAAAGGGAGTAGAAAAAACTAAAAACAGTAGCAAGATTTGACTAGAACACGAATGATAACCTGTAAAATAGTTACGTTTTAATATATACTATACCTAGAGCATATAAGCCGATAATACAACTAGGTATTACAAGCTTTCAAATGTTGAAAATGATGAATCGATGTGAGGGTGATATGTGCATTTAACTTAAGACGCGGCTTCGCAACAATGTGGATTTCCAATAACTAGGTGTTTTCGCAGTTTAACACTCCTTTACTGCCATAAAACCATCGCCACATGAAGTGTGCTAATATACAGTAGACTATCAGTAAATGGAACCTGAAGGGGCCGGGAAAATGTGTTCTATTTGACAGAAGTTTCATTTATCGAGAGGTGAATATGGGTGCAGAATACAAGTCCGAAACCAAGCATTGCAGAGGCAATAGTTTCATTTAACAAATTTTCATTTACTGAGAGTCTACTGTACACATATTCGTATATTTTGAATATTTCAAAATTATCAATATTTGAAGCGAATTCGAGTACTGTAATGTTTCTTCGAATATTTGAATGTTTCGAACATTCACACAAGCCTACATTTTCTAAATAGGTCTCCCTCATTACACAGTCTACCACACCATTTCTAAATATGCACATATTCTGACTCGCCTTCTTGTCACACCTTTACATATAATGATCCGAATGGCACCCACCCACAGTAGAAGCTGCACCATTGCCAGCTTCCCCAATGCAGCAGCCATGTGAAGAGGTGTTCGCGAGTCTCGAGCACTCGTCGGCGCGTTGACCAGTTCGTGTTGGTGGGGTGCCGCGTGTGCTAGCAGCAGTGCCACTTGTCTCACGTCCCCACGGCACACAGCATCGCGAAGCTGTTGCGCGGTGGGCCCACTCGAAGAAGGCAGCGGTGCCAGGAACTCTCGCTGCTCGTACTTTGCTCGAATCCAGCGCTCTTTCTCGTCGCGACTCGAGTGGGGGCCGGGCTTGGCGCAACCACTTCGAGCGGCACTGCCTTCCCAGATGCAGTTGGACGCCATGTTGCCTAGCGCCATCATCACAGCCACATGCTCGGGCCTGCACGGACAAGAGCCACTGCTGACAAAAAGCAATATCCCTAACCTTGTTAGAAATCCAGTAGGATTCATTTCTTGTCGAACTCAGTATGTCTGGCACAAACAATGCCTGGAACTTACGGCCAGTCATCTAAGTCTAGCGAGCGGACCCTGGAGATATGGGAGCCCAGGTTGCGATGGATGCCCGAGCACTCAATGCAGATGAGTGTGCCAAGGTTGAGGCTGGCCCAGTCTGGCTCTGTGGCAAAGACACACGGAGCATATCAACATTTGCGGCAGGCTATGATTATAAATGTACAGAGGAGCTTCACCAGCACATACTTGTGTCTGTTAACTACTGTATAAATACAGAACAACAAATGAGGGTAAATGAACACTGCATATACAATTACAGTCATGAATTCCATCCACAACGAGGCTTCAATACAATTGAAAAATGCATCACGTAACAACAAAAGCAGCCAAGGCTGCAAACAAGCAATATGCCCATTACATAGGTACACAGTTTCCATAGCTTTAGTGTCCACTGCCGCAACACGATCGTAAGAGCTATACCAGTCTTGCCACAATGGTAAGATTGGCACAATTGATGGGGTGACATGACAGTGCAGATGCTGATCGGCACAAGGTAATCTGTTATTGCCATTCCAAAAAAACGGCTTCACGAAAAACCTAGAAGCCCAGACTAGAAAAAAATGCCCCTTCAGCTATCTTGCTTCCTCGGTCCTCTTCCAGTGGTTGGCAGAGTCGCCATGAGCGTAGAAAAGACATCAGTGGACAGTTCGCTCATAGTAGTCGATTGCGACGGGCTATTTTTGTGCAGCCGAAACACTATTGAAGCTTTCCATGAAGCTGGTGTGTCGCTTTTAGAAAAAAGGGCTCTACCAAGTGTCTATGCGCTACAGGCAGAAGATGCCTTGAAAGAGCTGCTAGAAGAGTTCTCAGACTTGGCAGTTGCAAAGGTCCACCCGTCAAGCTGTACAAGAAAGGAAGAGCCGGGCCATGGTTTTTGATGATTTGCCCGGTGTGCTTCACAAAGCAGTCTCAGCAGAAATCGACTGCTTCATGCAGCAAGGTGTCCCGTCTCCGGTGAGCGTTCCCAAGTGGGCTGCTGCTGTCAAACCAAAGGTGAACAATAATGGGGACATAAGATTGTGCGGTGATTTTGAGCTCACCGCTAATCTGGCCAGTCACCCTTTGGCTAAGGTGGATAACATTTTTGCCGCGCTTTACGGGGAGAAGCATTAACTACACTGGATTCGCGAAATGCATATGACCACCTACCGCTTGATGGAAAGGCAAAGAAGGTTACTGTCATCAACACGCACCAGGGCTTGTACTCGTACAACCGACAAGCCCTTCGGTGCATGAAATTGTTATTACGTGACTTGGTGAATTATTGTATCAGTTTTAAGTTTCCTAAACTGCATTGCTACCATGCCTTCATGATGGGAGCTTCACTGCAAAGCAGACACTTTCTGCCTTCTCATTGATTTCAGTCAACAAGAACAGCAAGCTCCAAAGTGGCAATAGAGTACATGTTGTTACAACAAGCCTTCCTCCTTTTTGTGAGTTTCTTCTCAGTGCACGCATTGTGAACTACTGTCATGAGTAAAAGGGCACTGGAATGCGGCAGCCGTGCACAAGACCCCTGAAGGTGCACATACGCGCCTTGTTCACGTACGAGATTGGACAAGAATCCTCGTAGTAGGCGACCCGAGCCGTAATAAAAAATCGCAGAGGATGAGCTGGCACTATTGTGCATTGGGGCTTCAAACTGCAAAAATCAGGAAGGTCAGCATCACTACAGCGATGGAAGTAGTAGAGCTGCCCGGTTCTGAAGACAGCCGCCGAAGAGGCCACTGAAGTGGCCGTCTATCTTGGAAGGCACGAGTGAGGCTGCACAGATTTGTCGCATCCTTTCACTGCAGTTCCTGGTAGGCCTACAGCTCTTCCACTTCCAGCCAATACATATGCAGCTCGCATCACAGTCACAACACCATTAATGAGTTATGCGTAACCTAATCCTGAGCCAGAGACGACGACGAAGACCGAGACATTAGCAATGAGGACGAGTGGCTTGTTTGGCCGAAGCGGACCACTGGTGTAGAAACTTGGAGAGGAAATTAACGACAGAATAGACGAACTGTCGACATGGCAACGGCATGGAGTCGACCTGGCTACGTGACGAACTGTAGGAACGTCTTAGTACTGAGACACCAAATCGGCTCGGTAGTAGAGGTTAGGGCTAGGGACTGACTTACACTGGTCCACAGTCAATCTTGTTTGACTTTGTACACATTAATTTGGTTAATTTTGTGTCCACGAGAGTTGTCCCTGACTGTACGACTAAGCGGGCCTCGCTGCCAGCTTAGTCATTGTTGGGCTTTTGCAGGCTCATGTCGCACTTCTACTCCCTTGACACTTCTACTGGTCATGTCACGGGCAGTGCCGGCACAAGTCGCGTCTCGCATTCAGCCGTCGGCCCTTCCCTGCCAGACATGGCCCGCCAACACAAAAACACAAAGACATGGCCCGCCAACACATGGCCCGCCAACACATTACAGCCAGTTTCCCATATGCAGGCACTCTCTCCAAGCACATCACAAAAGCTATAGAAGGGCCACTCTTCTAATTTTAGTCTGCGACTGTGTTACATGTTGCATGCAGCCTGGCAGTCTCTTTTCTTTTTTATAGGTGGAGAAACTCATTTCTACTTAATTTTATCTTTTATACACTCTCCACTTTGAAGAGAGATCATATTTTTGCAATTAGTTCTTGTAGGATTTCAGCCGGAAAGCATGCACATTAAGGGAAGTCTCAAACACGCCATGTTGTGAAACTTACGTGGTGTATCACAGTCGGCACAATGAGAGTTGCCAGGCACACTTGTCCGAATGGCCTGGATCGACGATGCAGAGTCTGCTATGCTGTTCATGCGACTCTGCCAAAAAAGGTGACAATAAAATTAATGACAGTAGGAGCGTCAGCATTGGGAACTAACCTGTCCTAGCTAGCACACAATCTTATAGCGGAGCAATGAAGGCAAAAACTAGCGACAGAGATGCAAATGAACAGTGTGAAAATTGCCTTGTGCATTTTCTTTATTTTTGAGTACCTTGAAGACTTGCAAAATGCTTCTCACCTTTGCTTTACTGCTTTCATTTCCCTGAAGACTGCTGAGAATCTGCTGCTCGATGGCACTGACCCAACCTTCCCTATCCTGAAGAATAATAGCAGAAGTAATGATCACAGCTCATTTCAACTAAAGCAACAACAGACATTATCAAAAGCACTTAGGATGTAGTCACACCATGCAGCAAGTTTGTTGTGGTGCCCATATGGAGCGAATATGGATAGAACACTCAATCATTAATGGTGAACAACTTGCAACACTGCAAGATGCCCCTGTGGACTCACAGCACCCAATTCTAGTTAAAATCACACAGCAAGCATATGCAGAAAGCATTGCAGACAAGTGAGAATGAATTATATTATAAATAAATAGGTGAAATAAAATGAGAGCCTGGCATAAGATGTGATTGAGCAGATGACACCACTGATGAGATTTTGCAAGCATCTTCTTCGCTTCAGTAATACAGCAAGAAATGAGAAATGCCATTAAGCTTTTGGAATCCAACAGAATGCTTTATGCATGGCTGTGTACTTAGTTGTGTTTACAAAATCTACGAAGTTCTATGATGCTCACATAAGTCACCCGAAAGGAAATGAATGTTGACGAGCACAAATCAAGTAGCACTAATGTGAACGAAAATTTGCATGTAGTCTTACAACTGCCTAGGAATATGATCCCACAGCGAAGGTAATCAATTTGCTTCAAACAATATGAGCTCTGGTTAGAGCTTCAAGTGACAGAGATGGGTGGAAATAAAACAGCCCATCCACCTGGAAACAAACAATGTGCAGAGTTGCTACACAAGTTATTGGTTGCTACAGAACTTACATCCCCGTTGGAGGCCTCGAACTGCCACTGCTTGTTGTCCAGAGATACAATGATGAACTCATACCCATCAGAGTCTGAAATACAAATGCACAAAGATGCCAAGAATTACAAAACAGATGTGCAGTGTGGCAACTTCATCAGCTGGAACAGTTAACGCAAGCTGCTCACATTAATATAATCACCAATCATGGCACTACCTCTTCATGTGCAGTCCTTAAAAGTTCATTGGTTCATCTGCACATATATAACCACAACACCAGCAACATGTACCTTTGTTTAGCAATAATATTACGGCCAGGGAGAAGTTTATTCTAATACCACATCACACACGTATACAAATGTATATCCATTGGCCAATTCATGCAAAAAAGACCCAGTGAGCATTTCCCATCATCAAAGCACTTCCCATTTTACATTTTGTATATATATATATATATATATATATATATATATATATATATATATATATATATATATATATACATGCACACAAACAGTGGAACCCCGATTATACAACTTTCAGGGGACCATGCAAAATCGTCGTATAATCGGGGCATTGTGTAATCGAAAAACTAAGAACACAGGCATTGACACCCCGTCTTGCCCAAAAAAACGGATACAGAACACCTGGATAAGCCCACAATACGAACTAGTGTAGAGAAGAATGTAGATTAAATTATTCTCGATAGCGGCAGCTAATGGCAGCATTACTTAGTTAAAAGAGGTGTGAGCGAATCTTTATTCTCAACTTTGAAAAAAAATTCAAGGCATCGCGCACCTTTCTATCAATAAATAGCATCCAAAACTTGATTGTACATGAAAATAAAACCGCAACCAACTTTGCTAAAATAAACTTAGTTTCAAAGCTTCATATCTCCACCAGCGGAGAAGGGCGGGCCGAATGACGGTTGCGAGAACTGGCGGCGCTGCAGTCAGATTTCGCGCTACTCTCGGTGCATCGTCTGCTACGGTGGCGTACTACAACGGTTCCCCGCACCGTTGCTCCCGGCAGCTTTCTTTTTGTACTATTATCAAACTTAACCATTCATCGTGCTTCCAGTCGACATTCTCGTGTCGCACTTATGGAGTGCTTATGTTGATACGCATAAGATCACCTGTATATAGTCGCCGGAACGTGTTGCTCATTGCAAGCCAACTAACAATTGATGTCCTGCATATATTTGAGTTGTCTACATTGCATTTAACCTTCATGTATGGGAGGTTATATGTGAATGAGCATCTTTAGCGTTGGTTTCATGATGACCGCTATCACTTTAACCAGAGCCGTCTTGCCTAGACGAAAAACGGCTCAAAACATCTTTAAAAGCCTCAAGCAAGTTGAGTTATGGGAATAAAAAATGCTTTAGAAAAACAGTACTCATGTTTTTTACTAGTTACAAAAAAAGATGTTCTCGAAAAAACACGAGCCATGTTCACCAGACAAGTCTTCGCGATGGCTATCAATCGAAAGCAGAGTGCAAAATGCGACAGCAACTGCACCTTCTTTCTCACATTTTCCACTTTTCAGAGAGCTCCCAATTTGTTTTCTTGTAAGAAAAGAAGAAGAAAGCATATTCTAATCAGAATATAAAAGGTTACTACTCTAGTCTTCACATTCTCATCATGAGCAGCGTAACTCGAAAGATGCAGTGGCAAACACTCCAACTTTTCAAGCATTAACTGCTCAATTTATTCATATCAAGTTCTGCACTTATGCATTCATTTATTGATAGTTTCTTGAATTATTTTCTTTTCTTCTTTCATTCCTTTTTCTTATTTTAAGAATTTTTAGAAGGTTTCAATGCTAACATGGCATTCAATTGTATGCGTAATCTTGAACAATGTTTTCTTCTGACTAACGCAAAGTCTTTTGCAAATTGTGTTTACTTTTTTCATAGCTTGTTTTATGTCAATATCTCACATGTATGATCATCTGCTTTTCGTTGCCGTTTCATTCTCATTACTATTTTCTTTTCTTTCCTCATCATTGTTGCTGTTAGGCATCGTATAATCATCATCAATTTTTTTATGTTACTGTTTGTATGTATGTAAGCTGTGCAAATCAATGTATATATTCTTTTAATGCTCCCATTACACAATGCCCTGTCGTGCCTGTAAGGTATTTTGAATAAATAAATAAATAAAATGAGGTCACCAACTGTGGTGTTTTTGTGAAATGCCCCTATACAGCTTTCTCAATTGCTTTTTATGCAGAAAGAAGACCTAGGCAAGAAATAATAAAAGCAGCCTTCTTGAAAACACCTCATTAGAGTGAGTGCACTTTCCTGTGGTTTGAGTGCGGCTGCTCCAGGAGTACTTGTGAGAGATGCTAGGCACTCTTTGCACGTTGTCACTTATTCAATTTTTCTGTGTACATACCCACACATGTAGTACACTCTCGGTGTGTTAATGGTGTACTACGCTGCACCGGGAAGAAGTGACACCGACAGGTGCAACATCCCGTTACCTGCTGTAAGGTTGAGAAGTGGGGACACTGTGATCGAGAAAAATATGTACCACTGTAATATGAAGCAAATGTAACAAAACATGGTCACTGGTAAAAATGACCACCTAAATACGATTGTGTTGGTTCATAAGGGAAATATATATTAAAGCATCAACATCCACTGCTTTGAAGGCAGCACGACAGTTGACGATTGACCGAATGCCACTGTGATGGAACTCTCTAAGTATCAAGAGGGTTTGTCCCCTCTTGCGCTTGTCCTCTCTTCCTGCCTGTTTTTCGTGCGCTTTAACTGATAGTTATATCAAGAGGGTTGTTTGCCACGTGCCTTCTATCTTGCTGTTCCATTTCTGGTCGCTCCTCCGAACTGGGAACTGCGTATTCGAGGGGCACCATGTGCCTTTTTTTTAGAGGGGGGTGGGGGTGAGGGGGTTAGATAGGCACTTTTGTTATGCACATTTTGGCTTCGATATATGGGGCGGTATTGCTGGAAATAAGTACAGAATGGTACCGGGCGTAAGCTCCCACTTTCCGCGTGAGATCAAAACTTCTTGCGTTACCATGACTTCATTCTCAAATTTAACGTCATAGACCTTGTATTTGGAAGTGAGCTTTCTATCTTTGAGACACAAAGCTTGGTCCCACCTTTTGAATCGCGTCGGATTACTTTGGAGGTCTATCTTGATCAAAATTTTTTGGTTGATACTCCAATCAAGAACAAATTACAGGATAGAAAAAATTTACTTCACAGTGCTGGATTTAAAAATTTGGCTGCAGTCAGATTTTGCGCCACTCTCGGTGCATCGTCTGCTCCTTCCCTCCTTTCCAACTACCTAAGTAATCAAAAAAAAAGTTTCTGCAATAGCCACGTACCACCTTTTGAAAGCCCCCGTGAAATGCCGCCCCGCCATGTTTGCAATGACAACCGAGATTTTTTTAGGTATGGGCCGTGAAGTCCCTAGCCCGCTAGTCGTGCTTTCATTACTGCCTGAGGACGCGCAGCTCCACTGGCACTGGCACCTTGCCGCCTCGCACTTTGTTTGTGTAGGATCGGCATGATGAGGTGACGATTCGCTTTTGCTTTAGGCGCTGCACCGTGCTCTATATAGAGCTCCAGAAATTAGGCACCTTTTTCTTCTTCTAACCACCACCACCACCACCAATAGCTTGTACGCGGTTGTGACGATGTCACATCGGCAGAGCTACACAAGTGACTTCATGTGCCAAGTGATACTGTTTGACGAGAACTCGAGCAATCGTGCCACGCAGCGCAAGTTCTGCATTGATAAGAAGATGATTAAGGTTTGGCGAAAGCAGTGGGACCATCTGTTTGCGTACGAAAGACGGCGTCGTGCTTTTCGCGGCACAGCAATCGGCAGCGACGGCAGTGAGAATGATGTCGTTTGAAAAGCCGCAGATGCTGGCAAAGAATCTGATAGCAACATTTTGCACATCTGACAAGATGACGGCCCCAGTAGCAATTAGGGTGCTAAGGTATGTAAATAAAGGTGAGCTATGTTCAAGTTCTTCTGTTTCTTAATTAAAAAAAAAATCGTAAGCCGACCTATATTCAAATTTTTTTTTCTCATGAACCTATATTCGTGCCCAACCTATTTTCTAGTAAATACTGTAGAAAGCCTTGGGATGTGTCACTCAGTGCAGTCAGACCATATGGCAAAACACGCATGCATGCTTCAGTCTGCCTCTGCCTGCACAAAGCTGCTTTTGCAGCTCACACCTAGCAGCTCAACTAAACAGTAAAGGCAATCGTGTTTTTTGAGACGAGTGGCCAAAGGTAGTCAACTTCATCGTCGACCTTGTGGCTCTCCTTGGAGGCATACAAAGCAGGAGTATCGAATTCCGCACCTGACACAACTTTTATTTTCAATGTTTCTTTTAGGTATACGGAAAGTGTGTCTAAAAACATGCCAAGCCAAGTGCTGACAACACAGTTTTCTGCCTCTTCTGAATAAACAGAATCATTGCTAGGCAAGAGTTGTTGATTGATTGATATGTGGTGTTTGTCCTAAAACCACAATTATGATTATGAGAGATGCTGTGATGAAGGGCTCCGGAAATTTTGACCACCTGGGGTTCTTTAACGTGCACCTAAATCTCAGCACACGGGCCTACAGCATAGGCAAAAGTTGTTGACCATTAAAATACAAAGTTTGATCTCTCTCACATTACAAATCTAGCAGGAACAAAGAAAAATAAGCAGCATCCCGTGACCTATTTAAAATAAAACATTAAAAACCAGGTGGTGACATACAATCCTGTGGCAGCCTTTTTTGTGCAGTTTTCAATTAATTGCACTGTTATTTTCTAAACAAATTGGCCACCATAAATTGTCTGCCAAATTCAGACTTATGCGCATCTTTTTTTTGTCACCCAAATTTGTACTGTTAACTGTTACAACTGCCAACGCAAAGACCCTATCTGCTAGGGACGCTCATAGGCGTACCTGCCAAGTGCGGCTCGTGTACTGCAAGAATGCAAGAGGTGTTCTTGGTGTCCTTATGTGCTGCACGGACCAGGCGATATAAATACTGCGTCGCATGTGCACCGAGAGCTCTCTCTTTGTCCTTCATTGGCCCTCTCGTGTACCTGATGTTAAGGTGCGTCTGTGCGAGTAGTTTGTGAACTGTTGTAAATATATAAGTAAATCAGGTGTTGTTCTTGTAAGAAGCCTCACATGAGTTTCTCTTTCCACGGCGCTTAGGTGCAGCCTGTATCTGTTCATCGGTCACAACCACCAATTTTTCGTGTTCCATTTCTCTGTGCAATTATAACTGTTATAGCTTTTTACTTGGATCTTTCACAAGTTGTAACATATTGTTGGAAATAAAGTTCTAAAGTCTGACAATTCTTTCAGAACTCTATCATCCTTATTTTAACATCGCAAGTCCATCATCAGAAGAAAAAGTGAAAATCAATGTTTTAGTTTTATTGTTCATAGAAAGACTATGAACAATGGTCTTTCTTGGCATACTTGAATGCAAAAATTTTTGTCTGTCTATCTGTTTGTCTGTCAATTGATTCATACACCCGGTGAAAGTTTAAGCCCTTGCTGAATGCTCTGCTATTTTGATCTGGTGGCTGGATTTATACTTGTGAGCATTATCGATCAAAAAGCAAAATTTACACATATTGAAGTGCAAAATCAATATTCAAGTATTAGGTACTGTATTTTTTTAATGGAAAATGTGTAGATAAGTAATGCTGAAAAACCTCAGTGTTTCTCACGCTTTGCTGACAAAGCAACACTAAAAACAAAAAAGCGGGCGTTTCCTACGCTTCCCTAGGACAAAATGGTGTTGCCACATGCTCTAATATAGCACGCGCCCAGTGGCTCTGCGTTCTACATACGCTTTTGTTTCCCGACATTACTTCCAGATGGCGTACACATTTCACGCAGCACCTTCAGACCATAGAAGACGCCTTTCGGTGACATTTGCCCCGAAGCACGTTGATATATGGCTAGTTTTTTACATTCTCGCTGTAGTGGCTGAGTACAACATCCTAAATCTTGCTATATCAAGCTACGGGCACCCTCGACACACAATGTAAATCATTTTTACTAATAGAATATGTAGGCCCCAGCTGGCGCTATAAAAACATAAAACATTGTTACAAGTTGGCCCGATAACCTGAGTGCAGAACTGCTACCCGTTTTATCTTTTTTTTTTTTGACGTTTTCTTGGTTACTGAGCGCGTTCTAGTGGCACCTTCAGCATGGTGAAAGGGCAACTGGCTCATGCATTTCTTCTTTTTTTTTTGTAATGTTCCTTCAAAATTTTCTGTAACAAACAGGCTCCCACCTTCCATGGCTTCGAAATTCTTGGCACCAGTGCTTTTCATGCGTCGGTGTCGCTTCTTTACATTGGGTGTCTCCAGCTTAGACAGCATTGGGTTGGTGTTTGGCACAGCGGGGATGAGTTGCGTCTCGCTGCCATTCAGCATCCCTGGAGGCACAGTGGGAAGCCCATCAACCAAATGCGACACTGGCTAGCTTGTGGTAATGCCCAAAAATGAAATGGGTTTTAGTGCAAAACACAGCAGTGCTAGGCTTGGATTATTTTGCCTGCTCAATGTTCTCCACAACACCAAGTTCTGCACGATTCCTTGTGTGTTTTATTAGGGGTAAAGCTCCTCAGGGTCAAGCTTTGCCAACCTAAGGCTAGATCTAATAACACAAAGCAGTAATAATGGAACCAAAACGAAATTCACACACAACACACCATTTATGAGCGATGAACATTGTACATTACTGTACACCGCCTTGTCACTTATTTGCATGCATGAGTGGTCAGTGTCACGAACGATTTACGTTAACATCAAACGCTCCTACTGCTTCGCCCAGTCATCACCATTCTGTTCAAGGAGATGCAGTGATTTTTTTTTTTTTTTCGGTCTATTATCTTCATACTGAAAGAGGCATGTTGAACATTAAATAATATGACCTAGACAGGCAATAAGCATGTGTTCTTAACTTCAAGATGCTAACAAGGCACGATTAACAAGATAAAGCAGCAACGGCATGCACCGGCCATTCCAGGTGATGGCATTACCTATTTACTAAAGTCGCGAAACCTAGAAACACAAAAGACATTAGCTCCTGTTGCTATGGCAATCAGTACTTTGAAGGATACCCAAATTATATTCAGCAATGTTACCTGTTCAACTCTGCTCACTCGACCAGCTGTCGGATATGCCCGATAGAGACACTTTCCTTTATACATCCATTTTCACCGTGAAGCTCAGCAAGTTCAAATTTCTCATTAAACATGGTTGCCATATTGCCAATGCCTTTGGTTTGTTCTTTTAGCCAGCATCTGACAGTTGCTATAGTTGTTTGTCGCGATCTTATCTATGCTAAAGGATAAACACGTTTCACTCTCTTTTGTACATTTCCCAAGCTATATGAATTGATGAAAAGAGTGCTTGACGGTGCCATCACTAGCATTGTGTTATTGGTATAATTTGATGGCCCAGAAATAATAATGCTTAGGCATAAAGAGCCTACAGGAAAAATTCCACAGCATTCATTTTCTCATCGATGCTTGCCTGGGCACGTTTGCTTTGATGACTGCTTCTTTGCCGCTTCAAATTTCCAGTAGTTTATATTGTAGCGTAAGTTTGCTCCAATAAACATTGTTTACTGAACAATTCTGTATTCTACATGCCAATATGAACAGAAGATGAAGCCATTTTTGTCTTCAAGTTTCATTGCAGTCACTGCGTTGATGGGAACATGAGCCTAGAAGTGTACCCATTTAAATTAAGCGTGCACATATTGAGCTGCAATAATGAGACGCATAACGGTGGGAAGCTCAACCAATTTGACCAGATGAGGTTCTTTAGGGTGCACTTGAGTCACAATATGCAAATTTATCAGCGACTGTTATCCCCACCGACAGCCACTGAGCCACCATGGAGTACAAGAAACATTACTCATACAGTTGGGGCAGATCTCAGAGCAGGAAACAAGCATTTATGCAATCTAGTTCTTGCTAGTTACTGGAAGTATTGGAAGATGATTGATTGATTGATATGTGGGGTTTAACGTCCCAAAACCACCATATGATTATGAGAGATGCCGTAGTGGAGGGCTCCGGAAATTTAGACCACCTGGGGTTCTTTAACGTGCACCCAAATCTGAGCACACGGGCCTACAACATTTCTGCCTCCATCGGAAATGCAGCCGCCGCAGCCGGGATTCGAACCCGCGCCCTGCGGGTCAGCAGCCGAGTACAAGTATTGGAAGATTCAGTAATTACAAGTGCACAGAAAACACTGGCAAATGAAAGCTGGATATACTTGTGCGGTGGATGCACTCATGTCAAAGTCAAACACAAAATTATGATCAAAATGTCCCAAAAATACGCTTTAAAATACCGTACTCATGTATTAGCCGCACCCTTGATTTTACAGGTTAGCAATGTCATCTGCTGTGCTGTGCGAAAATTCTGATGACTTGTTTTTTCTGGGGGAAGGAGGAGTGAACACAAGGCAGCAGTGCAGAGTTTTTGGTGCCTCCAGGTAGCACATGATACTCAGCAATCAAAGTGATAGCTTTAAAAGCGCAAGAGTTGCTGGTCTGTGGAACATTGTCATTTATTCCAGCCAACAGAGGACACCCTGCAAGAATAGCCTCATCTCATTTCTGTTTCTTGTTCTTATTCTCGTACTGCAGTCATGTAGCCATGAACTAGGTGTGTACAGCTTTTATTTCATTGTTCCCATATTTATGTTACCAAGTTTACCACAATTATTGCCTCTAGACGGTAAAAATAAATACGACTGGCTTTAAATCAGAAATGATCATCTTGGCCAAAGAAAGTGAAGGGCAAGCTGCTGGTTGAAAGTTTGAAGTTCGTAAAAAATGTGGGCAGTGGCTGCCCGAAGGTGCACTCAAAACAACGAATGAACAAAGGTGCACTCAAAACAACAAATGAACAAAGGTGCACTCAAAACAACAAATGAACAAAGGTGCACTTTTTGAAGCAAGCACAACATGTTTCTAGAAAGAAAGGACTAGCTTACACAGTATGTGACAGATGCAGAGCAACCACACAATTTTGACAGAGGTGTAGCATAAGTGCTCGGCATCGCATGAAACACAGGCATTCTGCTTATAGCAGTGAAATCCGGCAATGGATGAATCCGCTGGTTCAGGAAGTGATACCTCTCCACTGTAATGTGCCAATGTCTGCTGGAGGAGAAAAGCTGCTCTTGTTGCAAAAATACACTTTTTCTCTGATATTGGAAATGTCAATCAAGCACTGGTTTGGTCACCAGATAGGGTAAAAGAAGAGTGATCGTGTTTTCAAATAAGGGCTGAGGGGCACTGAGGTACACTTATGCTTTGCATTGCCCCAAATAGACATAAACAGCTATGTTACATTGTTCTTTAATAGAAAACATGCACTCACAAAATTCTTATCTAATGGCTTATCTGCTAGGGCCCAAGAAAAAGCTTGCATGAGCCAGTGAGAGACAGGTTTAAGTGCGTTTGGGAGAAACCAGGCACAAATCTTGACACTTGTACCTTACCCACCCCAGATAAAAATTGTGTAGTGACAGCTTTATGCATGTGAACTAGACTTGGCCATAACACTAAAAGGTACGACAGGCAAACTTCAGCTCTTGGTTGTGCCCTTATTGCAGCCATGGAAGCGTGGACTGTGTGTACAATGAATGCATGCGAATGACCGTTCGTCATAAATAAGCTTGGGCGCATAGATTTTGGGTTCAAAATGAACTTGAAGCAAATAATAATTTTAATCGAATAATTTTGCAGCCTAATTGAATAGTATAAATACTGTATATTACAAAAAAATGGGCATATTTGTCATGACCTAACTAACCTGCACATTATGTTCTTTTAAATTGAAACAAGGCCCACGCAAATGCCATTTTTTGCATAAAAAAAAAAGCGGAAACAACTTTGAATAGTAGCAGAGTTTGACTTTTCAGTAGAATGCAAGTGATAGCCTCTTGAATATGTTACTTATTAAAATTTCCTATACTTGGAGCATATAAGTCGGTATAACATGCTTTTCAACTTAAAAAATAAATCTACGCGAGAGTAATATCATCAATTCTGTTGCCTGTTGTCAGCATTTATTCGTTGATTTTTATGTGTGTAGTCACTGTTGTTTGTTCCTTATTTTTTTATTGTTGGTTATTCATCTCGTATTTATATGTGCTTTTGAATTTTTCTTTTTTGTGCAAACGTTATGTACTTTGTGACACCCTCCCTTTAATGACACCAAGCACGGGGTTGACAGTATCAAATAAATAAATAAATATAGATAAATAAAATTAACTTTGAAATGTGGCTTCGCAGCTGTGCAGATTTCCCCTAAGTATCTGCTTTCACGGTTTACCACCACTCCACTGCAGCAAAACCATCTTTACAAGGTATCGCACGCGGATTGATATGAACCTATTCATTTGTTTTGAATAATTTGAAACTTTCAATAATTTGAATTCAATTGAGTGTGAAATCAAATGCTGCATTATTTTTTCTAATACTTGAAGCATTTGAATATTTGCACAAGCCTAGTCATAAAACATCGACTGGTTGGCTGAAGTGGACATTGATCGTGAATGTGCATGCCACAGGATTCTCGAAGCGTGCGGTGAGGTTTTCCTTCATGGCAGTGCAGAAAAAATGTGCCTTATAGCTTTTCTGTGAAAGTCTTAAACAAGCTTGATGGAATGGACAACCACCTATGTGAGACAGAGGGAAGTTTGAGGAAGTAACAAGTACAGAAGTACAGGAGGACGAAAGCAAGGATTCTTGCAGCCATGACAATTTTTTTTCCAGTTCTTTTTTGCTCCTCCAAGTGCAAATGAGTCCATCATCATCAGCCTGACTACGTCCTCTCCCATGATTTGCCAGTCAACTTGCTCTTGTGCTTGCTGTTGCCACTTTATACTCACAAACTTCCTCATCTCAACTGCCCACTTAACTTTCTGTCTGCCCCTAGCCCGCTTGCCTCCTTTGGGAATCCAATCAGTTGTCCTGCCTACGCGCTACATGATCGGCCCATGTTCATTTCTTCTGCTTGATTTCAACTGAGATATCCTTAACCCCAATATGTTCCTGACCAACTCTGCTTATGAGTATTGCAGTTCAATTAGGCAAGTACCACCAAAAACATTTATGGGAAACAAGATGTGTATTTTTCTTCATGTAATAGCTGCACTACAAATCTTGCGTCCCAACTTTGCATAAAAAATGCAGGGGCCATTAGTTGAATTAAGCTATAAGAAAGTCTGCCACAATGAATAATTTTCGATTCCTGATCAGCCACCAATAGAAATAAATGCAAAAAATATCTCATCACAATGAATACTTTTTTTCTTGACTACTTCCACTTGAATGAAGTTTTCCTGAATGCTAGCACAAAAAGAAGAAGCTTGCCAAGGAGTGCTGCAAAATTCCACTAGCAATCCAACAACTTCTTGTCGGCTCATGACTGACAGTTGTGTGGCCACATCACAACACCTGTGTTTTCATCAGACAGATGCTTTCTGCCACCACACGCATATCCCAGAAATCTTTTTGTCATTAAGACGCTTGGGGACATATCGCCCATCCACCATGATGCTGCCGCTGAGTTTGATACATGTGTGGGTCACAGTATAACAGTTCTTCAGGAACATTCACCATGTTTTTGATGCAGTGCTCAAGACAAAACTACCGCTTTCCGTCACTAGCCCTGCGATCATGAATGACAAGTATGACGTTATAAAGGCAGACCCGCGGCGAGCGTGTTAAGTCTAAGCGCAGCCGCATTCTGCTGCAAGTGCTGCGAATATAAACGTGGTCAAGCGGGCGTGATCATGGGTGACCATAAAGCACGGGCGCATCAAACGTCCACGCATTCAAATCAGGGCTGCAGACCAAACCTTGGTAGATGCGATGACATAAAGCAACAACACATTCTTAAGGTACACGCACAATCTGCAGAAATATACCTACTATTTGCCGCAATTCATAGTAACCTGCAGTCACAATCGTCGCAATGATTGATAGCAAATACACTTTGAAGGTACACACCAGTAACAATATTAAAGGCAATAAAGTCATAATACGGCTCAAAGTGTTACAGATTTCCGAATGTTCATTTATGCCTATGGTAGTGCGGAGCTTCGGCACTTAGTTTTCGGCTGGCCTCCAGCAAAAATGTAGCGGGCTCGTTTGCAGCACTGCATGCTCAGCACACTTTGAGGGTTGTCTGAATGCTGCATTTTGTCATGTATGCCTTCCCCTGCTTATAACCGGCACCTCCGAATACGAATCATGAAAGAAAATTATGCCCACGTATTTATGTAAAGCCGCCTTTCTCACATTACCACGAAGGCGTGCCGTGCAGTCAACTTGTGCACAAAAATTTACTTATAACTCGCATCGCGAATTTAGCTCCAAATTTTATGTATCTTTCATGTGTGTACGACAGAAAATACATTTGCTTTGTGTGCATACCTTGGAGCAAGTACGTCTGTGTTAATAAGGGCTCCATGCGTGCACTCGATGGGCCTAAAGGACAGGTCGTAATCATCAAGCCTTGTGGAATTTTATGGTCTAAAAATGAAATTTCACCACACCGAAATTCTGCAACAACGAACTTTTTCGCAAATCCCATCAATTTCCTTGTAGCGGTATACAGTCGACTGCTGCTAAACAAAAGCAAGGAAAACCAGACAGACGAAGAAAAGCGAAGAGTGGCTATCATCATTTTCATAATATATCTCATCGCCTGAAAAAAGTTGGGTCGAAATATGGTGCGCATGTTGTTGTATCAGGCCCGTGTACAGCTGGCCAGATTTGTAGGCTGACAGATGAGCACCTTCGTGAAAAGTAAAGCATAAGGAGCACCAGACCATTCTACAAATTTGCATGTTTTACTGCATGCGCAGTAAAACATGCAAATTTGTAGAATGGTCTGGTGGCATGGCTCCATATAACGTACCAGCACAGCTTCGTAGGACAAACTGGATGTTGTTTAAATAAGAGTTTAGGAGAGCATGAAAATAACTTACGCAAAGGAATACGTTTCAACTTTGTGATGCGTTATAAAAGTTGCAGCGGCCAGTCTCAATTTCAGGCCGGGAGTGTGTTGTAATGCCATAAAGATAAACTGAGACGAAGTACGTTATATCAGAAAATAGGATGATGAGTGCATGAGTCAGCCTTTGGTAGCTTTGCATGAACAAGAATTTGCACTTTTAGATGAGTGTTAGTATGTTAATTATTATCACTGTGCCTTCATTTTGTCATTCTACAAAAATATGTCTCATTACTGACATCTGCTTCATAATTAATTTTAGCTCTTTGTACAATAAACAGCAAAAGTTTGTGCAATGATGAATCCCCAACAAATGCAAGTTTCTGCTGTATCAGTGCTTAATGCTTGTAATCAAGCTGGTGGCTGTGTAGGTCAGAATGTCAGTTGCAGTATGGAACATTTGTTTCAAAGTTACATTGCGAGACAAAGTGGGACTTCGGCTTTCTCGAACATTTTGCGTCCCGCCAGCTTTTGTTCTTTATAATACTTATGTGTACGGTATGGTCCACTATTAAAGGGAACACTGCAATGGTCACTGTTTATACTTCAGGCCTTCTAACATCACGTGGATAAAAAAACAATGTTTCCACATAGCACTAGTGTGCCAAAAGGAGTAAAAACTGCCAACCACCGGTAGTTTTAGTGCAAATTTAAGCAACTGCGATCTTGCGAGATGCCATGCACACAGGTGTTCCCTTTAACAGTGGACCCATCTGTACTTGTGTGTAGTGAAGAATAAATCAATTCATGGTTAGTGCTCATATGTCTCTTATTTCTCACTGTAACACCTTTTTCTTTCAGCACTTCCATGTCTGCTCTGCAAACACTTTCAAAAAGCTCAACAAACCTTCATAACACTTCTAAATTCTTTCATAGCTTCTCCATCAGCTCTTTTGCACACACATTGATGACTGTGCAGCAATTTCTGGACAAGAAGCGACCAGAATGTCAACTGCACACTTGTTGTATTTTCGTACATGAATGCTGCAGAATGTTCAAGGTGAACGCATACTAACTATCCCTATTTCGAAACCTAAGGCAGTTTCTTTTGCCCACTTCAGATTCCAGTGCATAATGTTGCAAGTTGCTTCAAAAATGCAGCAGAAGTTTCTGCAGAAGCCAGATGGGCCAAACAATAAGAATGCTACAATGCACATAACTGCAGCAAGGACACTGCTATAATGCATTAATTATTGCATTACACAACAGCTGCCTTGTAAGTTTCTGTAACTCGCCTGCTTTTTTCTACCATTAAAGCTCCAAGCATGCATTTTGGTAAGTGAATCAGCCTGATAAATACAATCCACCTGCTCTTTGAAAAGAAGTGGACGTACATTCTATTGAAACAATGCTTGATACACTCTACTACTAGTAGGGCACCCTTACACCTCAACCATTCCAGCTATAGAAAATCTGCCGGTATTGTATTAACAAATCTTTGATGCACATTTTAAACGTATTCTAGACGTCTTTTGCAGACGTGCTCACAAGAATGCCAGATAATCCACCACCAAGGAGCCAGCAGACACAAACTGTTTCCTTTAATTGCGACTGCGAAGGATAGGCACACTAAGATTAAGACACTTCAAAATAAAAAAAAAAGCAAAAGTAGTTTTACTGGCAGTTTCGAGCAAGCTGGTGCGCACAAGGTACATAAAACACAACATGACATGGTACGCAGCTCATGCGAGGAGCAGAGACACACAGCACCAGAGCAAGCAAGCGCAGCAGCATGGGAGCAGGTGCAGCCTACCTGAGCAGAAAGCATTGCTGTGCTGAGCATCAGCTGGGTCAAAGCTGGCCAGGCAGTCTCGCTCGCGGGGCTCCTTATACTTGAAGTAAGGGATGCCTGTTTCGACAGCCGCAGGGTAGCCACACAACAGCACCGGTCGGGAGGGAAGCGCAGCCACGGGGCAGTTAGCAAAACCAAGGGATCCAGTGACACGGGACACACACTTTCTGAGCAAACACCAGTGCTGCTGCATGCATGCATGGAAATGCTGGGAAGTGGGGACATCGAACTAGCATGTCGTGTAAACAGCTGAGGCATTCGTATCTGATGACATTTTCACATGTCACAAAATTTTATAATCTTCATTCACTAAAGGCAGTGTGCCTCACAGTATCCGTGAATGCTTTCAACTAATGTTTGGGCACACGGGCTCGGGTTCACTGTTCCCGCAAAAATGGCCAGTACCACGATAAAAAAAAAGATGGCCTTATGAGCTAGATTGTGTTTATGGGTCAGTAAACAACAGCTTCTTCATGTGGTTACACTTTCAAAAGCTATTATGGTATTACGAGAAAGGGCATAATGAAGGAGGTCATGCGACTGCCTCCTCTAAATATGGTCACCACGTCCGATAGCGAAACGCCTGACCTCATGCACAATGGCAATGAGGCAAGTAAGCAGTGGAAGGAAATACAATTAGGAGTGAACTCTGTTTTTTTTTTATCATGGAGGGCTACAAAGGGTGCATTTGTCAAGTTGTGCTGGTGGGCTATGCCAAGCAGTATTTAAGAGAAGCTGCACCATCCATATCCTAGCATTTCCATGGTTTTGCAGAGTTCTTTATTGAAGAACCACAAACAAAATCGCTACATCTCTCTATAGGAAGCTTTAAGGCTTAGGGTCACACATGGCAGTCGAGTGCATGGTCAATGTGTGAATAATGACAGCAAGCAAAAGATATTTCCTTAGAACAGTAAAGAGAAAAGAATGACTAGCATTGCCTTTGGCTAGCTAATACACCTAAAGTCAGTAGCTAGGGTTTAGTGGGTTGCTGGAATAAAAGGGGCAAGAAATATACAATCTAAGCTCATTGTAATGGGCCTGTGCACCACAAGCTTTTGGAGACAATAGGCTATTATCAAGCCTAAGTTTGATCTGTGTATTAAATTAAGGGAGTGAAGTCCACTTTTAACGGACCAGGATTCAATGGACTACCAGCTACAATGGATGAAATGAACAGCATTTTTCTTTTCTGAAATGGGTAACATGAAGTGTACTTTTGCTGAGTTGATGCGGGATGACCACAAGCTTGACCACGCCACTCTCTGCATGCTGGCCGTTCTCTGCATGCTTAAGCCACAGTGACTCTACGTTGTGACTGGCAAATTTGATGACCTGTGGCAAAGCCAAGCCTCCAGCCAAGCCAGTGTGCAAGCATGTTAGTCAAACTTATAGTTCAAGTGTTAGAGCTGACCGAAATGCGGTGCAAGGTGATTGCATTTTCACTCAAGGGTGCTTACCAATCTTTTAACCCAAATTTATCTTCGAGCAAAATGTAAACAAAAAGATTTTGCTTTATTAAGTCAGATGTTTGCCACTCCGTTGTTAGGAAACGTGACCAAAGCATCGAAAGTAAGACATTCAAATGCTCCCTGCAGATGAGTTTGAGTGTCAAATCAGATTCCTAAAGCGAGAGGTCCTTTGGCACTGCTCAGTTCAGAGCTTTCAGATCAACTTTGTACCGTCCAGCAAGCCGTGAAGGCTGCGCAGAAGCAACAGCTCCAAGCAGCCCATAGGCAGCCCCATTTAAATAGATTTGCCTTCCCATCTGCACAAATAAAGAATTTATTTCCAGCTAATCAACAGAGGTACCTGAAAAAGCCCTGCTATAAACGTTTTATTATCGAGCTAACCTTTGACGCTCTGCAGGGGCTACATAGCATCCCTGCACCTATTACAACAGCACTCGCTCATTAATTAGAACTTGCACTGCAAAATTGTTATTAACCACTACTGGTGATTAAAGACCTATGTAACAATGCTGTCAAATACATTCAGCATGTATCAGCAGAACTAGCCTGTTCCATACTGCTGAGTGAAATCTAAACGGTCATCATACAGCGATGCCTCCCTCCCCCCTTGCGCAAGGTTTGATATTGCGGACTTCGGATAATACAGGCTCATTTTGCCACATTATGACGGTCTGTTGTAACGAGAGTAGACTATCACAAGAGAAGCTTTCTTCTGTAAATTTAATCCAGACAATGTGCGGATGTGTTTAAGCATACAAAAAAGGTTTATTATAGTAAAAGACCTTTCTTTGTGTGAGGCACTTGATATCTATCGCAAATATTTTCATGGGGCATCTGACTGGAAGCATGCATCACTCAAAACTACTGTGTACCACTTTACACTAACACTTACGTAGGTCTAAACATGGGAGGTGCTTATATGTGGATTACTCACTGAAAGGCTAAATACTAGGCTTGTGTGAATAGTGAATTTCAGGTTCGAAGCGAATTCGAAGTGAATAGCGATTTTTATCAAATAATTTCAGATCGAATTTGAATGGCATGTATGACATATTAAAAAAGGAATATTTATCATGACCTAACTAACCTGGACAATATTTCTTTGGCATTGAAACAGGGGCTCTATGGAAATGTCATTTTTTTTTTCGTTTACAGGAAGTCGGAACAACCTTGCGTAGTAGTTGCAGTAGGATGCGAGTGATAAAATACTGAACGCTTTAAAATTTATTACACTTGGATCAAATAAGCCATCATACCAAGCTTAATAAAATGAAGAATTGATTTGAGGGTATCACGTTCTTTTAAAGGGACCCTGCAACACTTTTTCAAGTAGCCGTGGAGACAGTAAGCATGCCTGTTGCCTCACAAATTTGATTGATTTGTGGGGTTTAACGTCACAAAACCACCATATGATTATGAGAGACGCCGTAGTGGAGGGCTCCGGAAATTTCGACCACCTGGGGTTCTTTAACGTGCACCCAAATCTGAGTACACGGGCCTACAACATTTCCGCCTCCATCGGAAATGCAGCCGCCACAGCCGGAATTTGATCCCGCGACCTGCAGGTCAGCAGCCGAGTACCTTAGCCACTAGACCACCGTGGCGGGGCGTCTCACAAATTTACTGCCGCAAAGTTTCTAGAATCAATCCAGTACAAGCGGAGTTCCACAAATTTGTCACCTGCTGCAATTGCATTCTCTCTTCTCGTCCGGACGAAATAGCTGTAAGTTAAGCAGAGAGGAATGGCATGGCGAAAGAAAATACGTCACATGCACCTTGTGACCTTGAGCACCTGTTTTGTTTTTTTTTCTTGTAATACGCGGCTTTTCAGAGCGTTCGCGCACGTACTCCTCGACAAGTGGCGGCCTCGTTAACGAAGAGCATGCCATGCTCAAAGCAGTCAATGGCTGTGACCAGAGTCGTATATTCTTTCTTGGCTTCGACAAGTGATTTTTGAGATTATAGTGCCATTTGCCAAAGGAAGAAAGGAATTTCTAGCTTTGAAAATTTATTGTCAATTGCAGGCTGCGTGCTGCGCTATAATATTTGCCTCGCATGCTTTCGATAGCCTCGACTACCGATCGGCAGCGTTTTCGGACCATGTTCAGTAAGTGCTGAGGGCCCCTTTAAATTTGAAGGGGGGCTTCGCGGCAAAACGAATTTCTTTTAAATAAGTGCTTTTATGGCTTAGCACCTTTACATTGCAGCAAAATTACATTTACAGGCGATAACATGCAGATTAATATACATCTATTCATTCATTGCGAATACTTCGAAAATATTCGATAATTTAAGTTCGTATCAAATTCGAATACTCAACTAGTCGTTCGAACAGTCAAAGCATTCCAATATTCGCGCAAGCCTACTAAATACTACTGAATATGATGATGGCCAACAAAACCTGCCAACATGGCACACCAAAGTAATTTCTTCTTTATCAGTGCTAGAAACCGGGCTAAGCAGGCTATGTAGCGGCAAGAACTGCAGCCAAAAAAGAGCAAGGTAACAAGAAGATTGGTAAAATGCATCAAGAGACTGGAGAGACATAGCAAGCATTTATGACACACAGACAAAAAAGAGTTTGTTAGTCACAAATGGCAACCAACTTATACGTACACGCCACCCAAGTAGGAAAGTCAGTTAGCCTAATGTGGAAAAACACCAGTTTTTTTTTTTTTTTCAAAATTACATATTTCATTTTTATTTGCTTCCACAAGTTTAGTTTCACTACTTTCACGACAAAAAAAAAACTTAAGATAGTAATTTAACTCCATGTGGCTTAAAATCGCTTTTAAAGAGCACAAAGTGGCTATTAAAAACTAAAGAGAGCTCATTGCCTAGAGTTCCCTGGAAATGTCACCTCACTGCTTGCCACTGCATTTCGCATAAGGAGTTCACTAAAGCCACATGCTCAAAACAACTGTGATTGTCAAGCTTTCAAGACGGAAGAAATCATTTTAAAAAACATTTCTTCTCCACATAGATGAGCTCCCACTTACATTGTTAAAATGCGTTTTTCTCAAGATCCATTTTTGGGCAACTTCTTGAGTTTGGACACTATGTTTTAGAATTTCTGATTGGCCGCTCGGGATGAAATATGGCTCACATTCCATAACATTAAAAGAGTGCAAGCATTTCATTCAAAAATTGATATTGCCAGCATAATTATTACAAACCTAAAGTAAGCAATTTATGGGCTGAGAATTCTAAAAATTTTTCTTCATTAAAATGTTTTACACACACTTTTTCCATAGTTAATTGCATTTTACAGTTAATGTGAAAGAATATGAGCCATTAATGACTCAGAAAATTGAAAGTTCGGTGGTATAAAAAGTTTGTCCGAACCAAACTATACCTGACACATTGTCATAGCACGAAATAAATGTTCTGCAACTAACTATAAAAATAATTACATATTTGAAATCAGCATAAAAGTGTATATATACAGCAAACAGTTTTTTGCCCCAGGCTAGAGATTAACAAAACTTTTGTTTCAATTCGCATCTCCCCTTAAGCCCATTTCTAGGTAGCCACCTAAATCGTGTATGGAAGCAGTGTTGTTAGTATAAAAATATTTCGTCTATGTATTCAATAAACTAGAGGACCAAGTGTGCAGGGATGAACATGAATGCTTTCTCGATGGTCTGTTCTGTGAAATGAAGGCATAGGACAACACTTAAAAATGTGCAGAGAATGTCATGGCCATAAATGCTGGGGAAAGCAGACAGAAGGAGGTGCATGCAAGCTTTGTGCAGGAGTGGCGATGCACAGGTGTTGTAAGATGCATACAGCATGCTAGCATGAAAACAGGAGCACACACCAGCACGGCAGTTGATTCAGCTCAAATGCACAGTAATGAACAAGCTCCATTGTGATAAAGAGCCAGTAAAACTTCAGGAATAACTAGAAAAATGAGGACAAGGAAGTCAAAGGCTGTGACAATGCTTGCTTTTACCATGTGACAGTCAAGCGAAGGCTGACATAACACTAGCTTCCTTATGACATAGGGTACATAATACATGTCGTTATGCTGAGAATTTGCATGCAGTAATAAGCTTTAACTTTATGTACACAAACTAACTTTTACATATGTCGAGCTATACACATAACTGAATGCTAATACAGTAAAATTGATTGCACCATCCAAACCTGAGCTTTAATTTCATATTTTATGGCTGAACAAGTTTTAACTTTGCTGAAGAAATCTTTGAAGGGAAGGCAAAAAATGCCGCTGATTTGTATTCTGAATGAGGTACTAACAAATAAAAGTCTGCGACAATACCCATTACGGTACTCGTGTGAACTGTATGAGCTCAATCATTCAAAACTGCCCTTTTTGTGCACTAGCAAGACCAGCATGCTGTGAAAGTTGTTAGTGCACTTGTCTCTCAAGAATGTGGCCCCAAGAGTCTCACAACACGCGTGTACCTCCAGCCAAGGACAGGGTGCCCACGTCTGAAGCCAAGTCGTTGACCTGAGCTGTGGATCCAGCTGCTCTCGAACCCCTTGGCTTCTGGCCGGGAATCTTGACTGTGGTGTGCATCAGGGGAATCTCCTTCCCATGAACATCATCCATGTAGTCCTGGAGGGTAAACCAAATACGTCCTGTTCAGCAAGCTAGCTAACAGGGAAGTGTATGTACTACAGTTCAACTACTTTATAAGAAGCATGTTCTGGGCAGCAATTTTCGTCTTTTATATGAGATGTCTCGTAAAAGCACTACAGTGAAATACCGTTATAACAAACCTCAGACTAATGATTTTTTCAGACTAACGAATATTACAAAATCCTCCTCCCAACATTCATTGATTCAATGTAAAAGTATTTCATTACTATGAATTTCAGGGCAACGAATGTTTCAGAATAAAGAATGTAATTTGATCACCTGGCAATCCTAATAGCACTTCAAATATCGAATTACTTGCGGCAATCTACTGTACTTACTCACATAATCTTCGCACTTTCTTCGCGCAAAACCGATGAAAAGTTGGAGGGGTTATCACGCGAAAAATTTTCTGCGAAAATGTACGGAGCACAGAAAAAAAAACGAAGTGGTCCCAAATAGGGATTCTCACACCAGCTACTACAAACTTTTAAGAACTTATCGAGACTTACGTTAACAATAAAACCACAGTTGAACACAAAGGGATTTATTTGCAGATACTAAAGCCACTGTACACTGTTTTAAGGGCCTTTGTGTGGAGACCCTTGACATAATAAAGAAGTTCTCCCTCAAGCTGGAAGTATTTTGCCCTCTTAGGCCAATGGAACATCTGACGCGTGTTGGTGGACTCCAGCTTCTCGAGCTGCCGTCGCCAGTAGCGAACACAAAACTCCCCGACTCTGAAGTGCCTGCCGGAAACTCTATCGTCCTTGTTTTGTGCCTGGTCAACCACTTTAAACCTAAAAGCAGCCATGTAGCTTCCGTATCAACGCATCCCGTTACCGCACACTGCACAGGCTTTATTAACATGCCGCAGCGGGTGCTTGCCACTTTGGCTTGGATTGGATTGGGGCACCCTGCGTTGGTAGTATGGATAGCGCTAGGCTGTGTGTTATCATCGGTGGTTGAAGGAAGTAGACATTACTGCTGCAATTGTTCTGAGTGCAATAATTGGTACTCGTGGAAAAATAAATTCGTATTTCGTTGGCTGATTCGGGGAGGGAGGGTGCAAGAAATATGCGAGTGCAATGATTACAGGAGTAGATACGGCAAATGCCCAGCTCCATATGTGGCACTATTACCATCATCAAAGCTTTCCGATCATTTCTCCAAATTTCTCCCTATGCTACTGCAGCGCCTCCTATCGTTTTTTACATCCCCGTTCAGCGATTTAACCACGATGAGCCTCGACCCCTGGCCTAGCCTGGCAGTCTTTGTTCAGGCGACTGTCAACCCCGTTCGATTGTCGTTTAATGATTCGTGTTAGACCAATGCCTGATTAGACATTCCTTTCTACACTCGCGTTTTGCCATGAGCACCAGAGCAGCACGAGAAAAAAGCAGGGGCAATTCTCTTTGCAAGAAAAAGCGGACACCATTTCACAAATAGACGCCGGTAAAAAGCAAATTCAAATCCACATTGCGAACGAGATGGGGATTGCATCATCAACTGTCGCGACCATCCTGAAGGATCGACAGAAGATCATTGAGATGTACAGAGGGTCCCAACTGGCACGGTCAAGAAAACAGCTCCGGCTAGGGAACTTTCAGGACGTGGATGCTGGAGTTTCCGCGAAGTTTTAAGACACACGTACACAAAATGTGCCTGTGTCGGGACCCAAGCTGCCGGAAAAAACTTGGCTATTGGCTTTGGCTCTAGACATCATGGGCTTCGAAGGAAGCACAGGGTGGCTCCATCGTTTTCGTGCAGAGGAACAGGATCACCTGACAAGTGGTGTCAGGCGAACAAAATGCAGCAGACGCAGCGAGTGCTGCTGCATGGAGGGACGAAAAGTTACACAAAATCATTGCTTTGTACTCTGAAAATGATATCTTCAATGCAGATGAAACAGCGTTCTTCTAGCAGATGCTTCCCGATGAAACGTTGCATTTTAAGGGGAGCAGCTGGAAAGGCGGCAAGCAATCTAAAGTCCGTATTTCAGTGTTGTTCTGCTGCAACGCCACCGGCAGCAAGAAGCTGAAACCGTTGGTGATGGGAAACTACAAGAAGCCTCGGTGCATGAAGAACATTGTGTCATTTCCGTGCGATTATTGGGCCAATTCACGCGCATGGATGACACGAGAGCTCTTTTCTGAGTGGCTAATGAAGGTGGACGACGAGAGGAGGCGAGCAGGCAAGAAAATCCTAATTATCGTCGACAACTGCTCGGCGCATCTTGTGAATTTTAGGCTGACTAATGTGCAGCTAGAATTCTCGCCACCCAACTGCACTTCGTTGCTACAGCCATTCGACCACGGAGTCATAAGAGGAATCAAGGCCCATTACCGCAACACCTCCTTCATTGACTGCTGATAAAGCTTCGGCTGAAGCTGCTTACTTCAATCGGTGTCCGACAGGCTGCAGAAATGGTTGCCAGGGCTTGGTGGAATGTTACAGAAACCACCATCCAAAACTGCTAAAAAAAGGCAGCCTTAGTATCTATGCCACCCGAAGCTGACTGCAAACAAGGCAGCGAAGAATGCGATGAAGGTGGCATGTGGCAAGAAGTCACTGAAAAACTTGCGATGAATGCCTTGGTGATGTTCGAGAACTTTGATTGATATGTGGGGTTTAACGTCCCAAAACCACTATATGATTATGAGAGACGCCGTAGTGGAGGGCTCCGGAAATTTAGACCACCTGGGGTTCTTTAACGTGCACCCAAATCTGAGCACACGGGCCTACAACATTTCCGCCTCCATCGGAAATGATGTTCGAGAACTTTGAGGAGTGCAGCAATGAAACGTACATGTCAGCCAAACTGAGTATCAATGACATCGTCAGCGCCGTTCGTAGTGATGAGGATGTTAATGGCGACGATGGCGCTGAGACCGCACCCGTGTGCCAGCCCGAAGAATCTCTTTCCAACGCCGACATTATGGAATGCGTGCGAAAGATTCGCACTTACTTTGGCAGGTGCAGAAATGCCACCGACTAAAAGCATAAAAATATGGACGGCTTCGAAGCATTCATCCCGAGTGCCACTCGCCAGGCCAAAATCACTATTTTTTTTTTTTTCAAAAAATAAATGTGAGCTCATTCTGGAATATCTCGAGTTTAGCGTATTTTCTCAATCGTCATAGAGGCATGCATTTGCGGATATGCACCTAGCAAAGGTAGGTAGGTGACTTTTGTTGTGTTTGCGATTTTCAGTGCCAATTTTCTATGTTTTCACTATAACCATGTTTTAAAATAACAAACGACTTTCCGCGGTCCCTTCAAATTCCTTGTATCGAGATTTCACAACAGTAAATAACTAGAAGCAGTGCCAGAAAAACGACGACATAGAAACACACAAAGGCATTTTCCTATTAACCTGTATTTTACTGTAGGCACACTGATGTCTCTTATACCCATTTGTCTCTTATATCAGGGTCTCTTATAAAGGGGTTAGATTGTACTAGCTCCTTGCTAGGCAATACTGTTCTGCTACAGGTGCCAAAGTATACCTCCTGGATGAATAATTTAGACCTCATAAATGCACAGTCAAAATTGACCGCACAACTGATGTGTTTTCGAGAGTACAGTGAACTCCTTTTAAATGGAACTCGAAGGGGCAAGAAAATTTGTTCCATTTATAAGTAGTTTCATTTAGGCAAAGCCCGCGAAATGAATGAAATATTACTATTTCAAAAGCACCAACTGTGGCTGACTAAACAAAAACATTTTGAAGCATAAAATACTAGTAGTACAGTTGATTAGAAAAAAAAATGTTTCTAATATTGCTGACTCGGAAAAAAGGAGGTGATAATTTGCTTGACCTTGTTCAAGCCCTTTCTCACATAGTAGGAGTGAATTGCTGAAACGCTGGGCAGGAATTCTGAGCCACCCTCATGTTCAAGGTAGCGCTGCAACAGAATGACAGCATCTCTTGCTTCACTGTCAGCTACTGAAATGCGCTCGGAATCACACACCATCTCATTACTACTTGAGCACGGGTCCTCATCTTGAACTTCAGCATTAGGTTCCTCAAGGCTGTTCTCAAGTTTACGACGAGACGTCAATTGCTGCTCGGCATGCGCGGATATGTGCAATCGCTGAATTGGCTTGGCTAAGCTAGCTATGGCATTTATTCATGGTTTCTAGACTGCCGTGGCCACTTCCGCCATTCATGACTTTTGCCCGTTTTAGTTTCATTGAACCAATGTAAGCTAAATAAATGTTCCGATTACCCGAAAGTCTTTATCATTAAATATATAGAGGACAAACCAAACATACCTAGATAGTTTCGTTTATACGGCTTTTCCGTTTAACCGAGTTTCGTTTAATGGAAGTCCACTGTAATTGTTGTGATGAATTCACATCCTAAAGATCAATTTCGCGGTCTACATTGCTCATCCTGAATCACGCTGCTCAATTTCAAAGGCTCCCACGTTGGACCTTCTGCTGGCTTGGCTTCCAGTGGCCAGCTCTGTAGCCTCCAAGTTTGAGATGTACACCATTCTTAAGTTTTTAAGGGCATGCCTGTTCTTCCTTGGCAGAAAAAGCACTCAGGGGCACCATCTTTTTATTCAGTCCTGCATATTTGCCACCTTAGCTTGGTGCAGGTAATTTTAACATTATTATTGTTGGTGATAGTGTTCTTCTTCTTACTTCTTCTTCTCCTCCTCCTCTTCTTCTTCTTCTTCTTCTTCTTCTTCTTCTTCTTCTTCTTCTTCTTCTTCTTCTTATTATTATTATTATTATTATTATTATTATTATTATTATTATTATTATTATTATTATTCCTTGGAAAACTTTCACGGCTGTGACGGTATCTGTCTGTCTATGTAGCCACCTAAGACGTTTAGCTCTCCTGGCCGTTTCAATTATGGTATCGATACCAAAATTGCTATGACACAACATGACTGTATAATGAGCATAATTGACTAGTCATAACATGATAAGCATGACATGCATGTCATGTAAAACATGTATACATGCTACACTCATTAGCACGCTTGTGGCCGTTTCGCTAGCTACACATGTACCAATTATGATATTACGTGACGTGAACAGACAGGGAACACAAATGCACATGTATACATGCTACACTCATTAGCACGCTTGTGGCCGTTTCGCTAGCTACACATGTACCAATTATGATATTACGTGACGTGAACAGACAGGGAACACAAATGCCCCGCGCAAACATGATAATGATAACATGGAAGTCATTATACCCTAATTTACATCTGCCTCGTAATGTTGTGCTGATTTTAAAGTGACATCAACTTTCGTCATTCGTGCTTCGGATATCATCGATCCCCATGGTACGTGGAATCTGCCAATTTTTTATTATTCCTGCCTTCTGCACATGATCGTGCATCAAGTGCATTTACGAGATGTGCGTGTTAGGACACCACTATGGCCCAGTCACTGTGGCCAGCTGCTGACCCAAAAGATGTGATCTCAATCCCTGCCACAGCAGTCGCACTGCTAGAAGCCTGTATAATGTGCGATTCCAGTACTCGTTCACGTTAAGCCCCCCAGGTGGTTGAAGTTATCTGGAGACATCCATTATGACATATCTCATAGCTTGGATCGGCTTGGCACATTAAACCCCGTAAATTAACCAACCAAGTGACACTAAGTGCATCACTGTGAGCGCTTGATTCCAAGACCCTGTGCCATCCTAAACAGTCGGCGGCAGAGAAGGGCAGTTCTATAGCACTCTTATTGAGAGAATACGGAGAAATTCACTCTAATCCAAATACAAGCAAACCTTTTAGTAAACAACACGCAGCATCATCGCCGAAAGAATGATGAGACAGAAGCTGTGCCTTCTGGTAGTGATTTGGCAGCTGGTTTTTATTCAAAGCATCGTACCAGCCAGTCCTGCAATGAGTAAGAATTCTGCCAAGCAAATCTGCTTGCCTTCAATTTTAGTCTGAATCATTTCTTAAATGCCAGTATGAGCCTAATCAATTTTATTTTCCCGGCTTAACTTTTGTTTACCTTCATTGATTTCTTATGGTCTATGTTATGATTATCTTATGGTCCCTGCCAGCTCTAAAAAATCTGGTGGCAACCATTTGGTAGTTTGTTATAGACTAATGACAGACCAATCAAACAATGGTATAATGTAAAAGCATCGTGGCATGCTTGTGGTATGAACTTAGCATCACAGAAATATGAGCTATATGTGCACATCAATGCCCACCAACTCGGTATGAAACATTAGTACTTCCAAAATGAATATGCATGCTTCATGAGACCACTTTTCAATCATGCTCAACTCACTCACTTGATGTGATAGATAATGTAGCACGTTTTATATCGAGCTAATATTACACTAACCGCATCGCATAAATGAAACACACCCTTCTTTTCAAGTCACATGAATCAAGTTGCAAAGAATCTCACCTCATGCTTCTTCAAGATATATTTAGCCTTATAGTTTTTTTGAAAGCTTAATTTGTAACTATCGGATCTTTTCACTCAGCTCGTTTAGACCATCATCCTAAGGTGCACACAAATGAGTGCTGCAATAACACTCTCCATTATTCCTTTGCCCCACATGCATTTAAAGGCACGCCTGGGACAAACACTGAAGCAAGTCCACTCACATGGAGACTCGGGTGGTAGGTGAGCCTCCCATCGCTGGTCAGGGTCACGTATTTCTTCTTCCACTCCTTGTTGAGAGCCTTGACACTCTTCTTGTACAGGTAGCCCTGGTGAGAACACACATCAGACCAGCTGACACACATTGTTTTACTTGCAAGTGGCTGAAGAAAGTAACATATCCAACATCAACACATCCAGGCATCCCAGAACGTGACCTGGAATGGTATTTATGTCCTTTCCTTTAGAGCAGCAAATTTCCACAGCTTTGAGTCCCCATGTTAAAGCTAATAACAGTACTACTAGGTATAAAAATGTTAGGCTAGTGCTGAGCATATTTTTTGGAAACTAATAGCTTTTCAAACTTGCCTGCCTTGCCCTGCCCACCTGCCTCCCCATCAAGCCGCCGATACCTCCCATGGTCATCTACTTAACTTGGTATATAACAAAATAGAAGGACACCAGTGTCGAATGAACACGATTACCATATTTATTCCAATCTAGGCCGGTAGTTCTTTTAGATTTTTTTGCATCACACTCCAGGGTCGACTCAGATTCGGGGATTTAGGAAAACGCGCCATTTCTACTGAAAAAAGTGGTGCACAGCTAGTGCCACCCAGACAGTATTATATTGGTTAGTAGCCAAGCCAAGGTACCCACATGAGGCCGGAATTTTGACCTTTGTGGCGAGCGATGAGGCACGCCGTTAGCCATTTCGAGTCGCGCTTTGAGTGGTCTGTGTGTGGTGTAGCTCAGTGGCGCCATACAGGTGACGTCATATACTGTCGAAATCCACTATAACGAAACTAAAGCGGCACGGAAAAAATTTAATTGAGGTGAAAATTTCGTTGTAGTGAAATCGAAAAAATATAGACGATCTGTACTAGCAAAACAAAGGAACGTTTATTATCGAAATTCAAAAACTGTCCGCTGCTTTTTATTCTATCCCAGCAGCGTCACGGCGACATTCTCACCCATGAATAGCGAGGCCATGGTGAAAAGCACGCTGAAACAATTACTGCAACCGCTTCCATAAACGAACCAAACAGTTGCATTAACACGTTAACACCAGCAGCTGTCCGCCGTCAAAACGCCGAGATGGCAGCAGGGTATCCTGGAGCGGTGACTTTTCCCTTATTTTATGCCATTCTTATCAATCACTCGTGGCTAGCTGATTTTGTTGCTAATCCGGATGAACAGCCACTTTTATTAGTTACCACACCGGCCAAGCACGAACAAAATGATAAGCCCTGGAATCGGAAAAAACATCGTTCTTCAGATGCACCCAGCAGCTACGCAAAAGAAACCATGAACTAAGCAACTAAACTTCAGCTTCGGATCGTCTGCGGCTATACAGTAAACCCAATCTTGAACATTTTGATGCATTTTCATAACCTGAAGATACGTCGACAAAGTCTAAAACACGCTATGGCACCACCAGAAACCACCGCTGTTCAGCAAGCAGGGGCGCCGTCATTGCTCGATGGTGATGGCAATGAGACTGCCCTGCTTTTGTCACTTCTGCTTTTGCCAGTGACAAAAGCAGGGCTGTCTCATTGCCTTCGCTATCGAGCAATGACGGCACCCATGCTTGCTGAACAGCGGTGGTTTCTGGTGGTGCCATAGCGTGTTTTAGACTTTGTTGACGTATCTTCAGGTTATGAAAACGCATCAAGATGTTCAAGATTGGGTTGACAGTATAGCAATAAATATCCGAGCCTAGAATCGCATCGTAAAATTTCGTTGAAGCGGGACGGCAGAAAAAAAAAGTGTTCGTTGTGGCGAAAATATTTATGCATCGACTCCTACGGACTGCTGACGGGGAACCGCGAATTTTACGATGTAGCGGGAATTTTGTTGAAGCGGCGTTCATTGTAGTGGGATTAGACTGTAAAAGGAAAGTTCTAGTCAAGGAAGCATGACGGTTTGGGCTAGTTGGTAAGACATGACTGCAAGAGACTGCAAGAAAAGTATCTCCCCAGGAAACGGCTGTATTCTCTTACACCTGCGCTTTCTGGAGTTACGCGATATCAGATCCAAGAGTGTTAGCTGCCAACCTTTCTTTGTATAACATAAAAATTTGTCTCTATCGCATTCATTGCTTTACTCTCCCAGCTATTTTTTTTTTTCGATTGGCTACCACATTCATTGTTCTAAAAGCGTTTAGGGGGCACGTGAAGGCACTTGTTTTTTATTTGTGCCTGACCACACGGTCCAGTGTCTACGGGGGCTTGCCATTGAGTCGCGTTGGTTTCGAAATCAAGAGGCGCAACGAATGCTTGGACGGGCGTGAGCAGCAGTTGCACCACATTGTCACAGACACTCTCTACATGGGCATTTAGTCTTAGTATGATTAAGAGGCAATTATGTTATTCGCAAAATATCAAACAATCTTTTGCGCGGCTGAAACATTATTGGCGGGAAGATGCCATTTAAAGCACACAGTGTCCACAGCGGTTGCCACTTGCCGCAGTGTCTACATTACAATTCGCAGAGTGACTTCTGAATGAAAAAAAATCACTTTCTACGTGTTATTGCCAGTTTACTATCAAATGAGAGAGACTATTGACAGCCTACTAAAGTTTAAACGATGGACACACACTCGGTGGCACCAAGATGGCTGAAAATAATGACATAATTAATAGTTAGGCTGAAAATAATTACAAAAAGCACATCACTGAAAAGGATCAAGTAGAGGGCTTCGATGGCATCATGGAAAAGCTCCAGTAATGCTTGTTGCAACCAAAACAATTTTTGGGTCATAAATACTCCAATACCACGTAAACAGGGATCTAGTGAACTTGGCACAGTTGGCGCAAGCTGTACTCGTATGTGCACTGCAAGGCGCAAGGACATGGAATTAATAGCGCACTGCTCTTGGTGCCCTTCACAGGCTGTGCAATGTTTAGTGCATCCAATTGTGTACACACCTGTCTGACGGGGATCACTCGGCCACTTCCCATCTCCCCATTCCGAAGCCTCTTCTCGTCATCGGTTTTCTTCAAGGGCTGCACACAGAGGAGAACAAATTAATGCAATCATGCCTTCACCATAGTTGGCTCATTTCAACACTGCTGCAAAGCCCTTGCAAAATCATAGCAAGAAGAATTCACACTCAAGTGTTCCATACAAAGCACAGTAGAGAAAGGCAGCCATTACACACCACCTGTCAGTTATTTTGTGGAATATACAGTAAAAACTTGTTGATTTGAACTCAAAGGGGACTATAAAATTGCTTGAATTAAGGTAGGAACCAAAAGAAAAAGCGTTTTTTTAATCTGTAGTCTAGGGCAATGAAATTGAAAGCTCATCTATGTGGCAAAAACATGCTTTTTAAAATGATTTCTTCTATCATGACAGCTTGGCAATCATGGTAAGTTTGGGTGTGCGGCTTTGGTGAACTAACCGCTCGTGCAAAATGCAATGTCAACCAGCCAAGTGACAATTTCCAGGAGAGTCTAAAGAATGAGCTGTTTTTAATATTTTAGTAGCCACCTTGAGCTCTTTAAAAGCAATTCTAACACCCTTCAAGTTTAATTACTGCTTTCAGTTTTTTGTGGTGGCAGTAAAAAACAAATAAAACTAAAAAATATGTAATTTTGAAAAAAACTGTGCTTTTTGCTTGGCATCTCCTCTTAAGCAGAGTTTTAATTAGAGGGCAGGTGCTAGAATGAACAGACATCACTCCAAACTGTGTGCAGAGGACCCAGAAAAGACGCCTCTAAACTAATTCTTGCAAATTCGGTGATACTAAAAGTTTGTACAAATAATTTTGTAAATCAAGTTTGCGCTCTAAAACAGCGAATTTATTTGATTCGCATACACATATACACAAAGGACACAGAGAAAAGAGGGAGAGAGCGAGCTGGTGACAGCCACATGGAGGAGCACAATGTTTGCTCACTCTTTTGGGAGGAGGGAAGAGGAAAGCAAGATAAGAGGAGAGAAACAGGAAGGAAAAGAGGGGAGTAAAGAAAGAAATGACAAAGACTTAGACATGTATAAGTTGACTAGAAATTAAAAAAAAAACATCTATTAACGGGTGGCCAGGTCTGTTTGGTCCATAAAGGCAAGTAGAATAGCGAACCAAATTTATTGAAGAGTCAGTGATGCTGCAGAAACAAGTAACAACTTGTGTTCACACGAGCAGCGAGCATAGATGCCAAAATATACGAAGCTTTTTATGCTCCACACATTCACACAGCAGAGGAATTAACAGGGTACTAACCCAAAACATTTGGCCTCGCGTTTTTTTTGCTGAAATGTGTTGGCAGAGGCCTGTTAGTCGCAACATGGCACATTATTTGCTGAAGTGCACAACAGATAATTAATTACAGGCTCCCCATAACTGATCGGTCTTGGTTTTGGTTCGAGAGAGCTCCAAAAACAACAAGCCACTGGGTGCAACTATCACCACCTAGTGTGTGCAGTGTTCGACCTCGCCAGCTCATTGAACTATGACGCACTTCAACCCGTTCCATTCTACAAGTTCTTTAGAACAAGAAATAGCACAGCAGTGTCAGTAAACCGAAAACTTTCAATGCGTGCGCCACGATAATAGACTCATGAGTCGCCACTGAGACTGCTGGAATTAATGTAAACAAAAAATGACGGCTATGACATAGTCATAACTTGTTTTATTGACTGCACCATGGTGATGTGGGGGAAGTAGAGGATTAATGGCATCAATATCTTCAAAATTTGCTGACGATATTATATAAATAATGCACGCATGTTCACAGGAATTGGCCGCGTAATTTTGTGAGAGTGCCTTTTCAATACAATCAAAATTTAGTCTTTTTTTTCTTTAGTTTATCTGTCCAAGGGGATTTGGCTAAAGGTAAACATTGTCTCATTGGGCCGTGCCTCCCCTGCAGCAGCATCTGCAGACAGACTACATTTACAACTGTAAAAGCATACAGTGAAGTCGAGCACAACACTTGATTTACACAGATTGAGTAATTTGCATGATCATTCTGTGCAGATTTCTACAAGCAGGAACATTTGAATGAATGAGGTTTAACCGTACTAATTAGTTGTGAAACCCAAGTACTTTACACGAATGAAACACAACCTTTTGGTATTTCTTTTTAAGAAAGGAGAACAAGAAATAAACTTTAAAATATAGTGTAGGAGACTGTTCTTTGTTTTTCGCACCGTTTTTTCGTCCTGAAAACAAGAAAGCAGAAGCTTTACTTTGAGCAGCAGTGCACTGCCAGCATGAAGTCTATTGGGAAGTTTTGATTTTGATGATGATAGCATTCCTAATAACTATTCTCTGGTAAAGCTAGCTCGTAAGAACAGGAAAGCTCGGAGAGTTTCAGAAAAACTGAGACATATCGTATAGCCATAACATAGACAAAGCACATGTATGTCAAAATACACAGGATAAGGTGAATGACAAGAAACATTTCATTCAGAAAAGAGGCGAATGACACTGTTTCCTGTTCTGTCCTAAATCTTTCCTTGATGGTATGAGTATTTTTAATATTTCAGTAATCATTTTCTGAACACGCCTTCTTCCTCCAGCCTATCATTGCTAGATGTTAAATAAGACATGTTGCAAAAACGCTACAATATTAGCCTGCTCTTTCGGAACTGCACATCCCTCATTGCAACGACGAAACAACACTGGTAAATGTTTGATGGAGCTCAACATAAAACGAAAGCCTCATCATTGGCCAACCGAATACCCAGCAGCCAAGTTCAGCCTTGCACATACCGTGAACAAGTTGGACCTTCGACGGGTTTTCCGTGCCGTCGTTGGGGTCGAGCAGGGAGTCACAAACTCTGGCCGGTCGCGATTGTTGCCGCTCAGTGCCGACGGTGGTGGCATGGATTCGGAGGCCTGCGACAGTATGGTGGCCGGGGTGCCCTTCTCGAACTTCTGGATCTCCCTCTGTACCGAGGTGCCAGAGGCAATGCAGTCACGAATCTGGCGAAGGTGGCTCTCCTGGAAGGGCCAGCAAGCAGATAGCTTCCTTTACCTACTTCCTCTCCGGCCATTTGCATTATTGGAAAATCTACTACTTAACTGCAATCAACAAAACACTCATGCACGAGTGATGGCAATGCAACTTATATGGTAAAGATGTTCAACGTGTTCGAATATCAGTATTTGAACTTGAGGCCTCGAGTAAAAAAGGCCAATTCTAGACCACAGGCACCTGCCTTAAGGAGGAATGAAACAAGCTTTAAAATGTCCTTTGAGCAAGCATGCATGTTGAGACATTTGGCATGTTTTCTACAACATTGACTGTTTTGTTAAAAAAAAGTATTGTATTCTGCATATTCTGCATTTTTTTTCTTTTTCTCTTGTTGCAACAAGCTATCTAACGGCCCGCTTATCTTGCACGGCAACCATACTTGCTTGAGCTTGTGATAGTTAATTATTTCAATGCATTTGTAAAGCACCTAGTTAATGCTACAGTTTATGAGTACTTGTTCATGAACGGTAAAAGCAAGCTGAAAACGAAGACACAAAGAAGGCACACACACACCTCCTTTGTGTCTTCGTTTTCAGCATGCTATTACTGTTCATAAACATAGAATATCAATGTGCCAGATGTCTGCCTTGGTGAACTTCATTTATGAGTACTGTTCTTGAGAACTAGTTTGTTTATGAAGAGAAATGACCACACGACCAGATATGAAGAAGAATGTGCACATGAGTTCTACGTTCATCACCGTGACAGGGAGCACAAACAACGAACTCATGATGTAGGTGGAGGTGAAAATAGCTACGGAAAAGTAAAAAAGAAACAAGCAACAATGCATTTTACAATGATTCAAGGGAAAGCACGCTGCTGTTTGAAGTAGAGGTACGGGAATAGCAAAATTTGGGTGCAAAGCGAAGTTGATGCAAATAGAACTGGATATAGTGAACTCTCAGTTAATTTCAAGAAACCTATTGAAATACAATAGTCCACTTGACTGAAAAGTCACTAGACTGAATATTTACTAGAATACGGAACAGCATGGGGCACAGCATAAATCAAGTCAAACGTGTGAAAAGTCATTTGTTTCGAAAACTATTCTGTAATTTTCATTTCATCTGACAACTTTAAATTGCAAGAAAAAACAAGCTGTGCAGCGTCTACGTTCTTGTGCACTGCCTCTTGGACACAGCGTGTTGCCGTGCCGCAAAGTCTCGCAAATTTATGCGAAGATCTCAGCTACAGATACAGCATTTGAAGCTGCCTCAGCCATTATAATTTCTTTGTCGCACTCTTCTTTCAGTTTCGTAGGAACACTAAAACCGTTTCCGAATCTGGTAGCAGGTACCGAAGGGGACGGGGGGTCGTTTCTGTCTCCCACAAAAGCGCTGCTGCACCACTGCCAGCAAGATGATTTGGAGGCAGCATGCAGAGCAGAAAACTTCATTGAATTGACTTCAGAAATAGAGCCCAGCTGCACCGATCAAGTTCATTTAACTTGAATATTGAGAAGCTCATTTAACAGAAACATTTTCCCATAGAATGCATTGAAAAAAGCACTGAAAGTTCTCGGAAAAGTTTGTTATTCTGAAATATTTGTTATACCGACATTCATTCGAGAGCTCGCTGAATTTTTTAAATAGCTGTCAAACATTTGTTCAAAGGCACCTGACACCAAATTTGGAAACTCAAGATGCTTTGTGTTCCTTGATAGTCCTGCATGCAGGGCCACTTTTGCCACATTATTAGTGATGAACATTGTCTATAAGATACTTTAATTTGGTTTTAAAGTAAATGTGCGTGCTTTTCCGAGTACGTATTCGGATCCAGTCGACATTTTCAGTGGTTTCATGCCATTGTAAAGGTCAAGCAAGTATTGTCAGTGTCAGAACACATTTACGGGCCATTCAAAATGTCCTGCGTCCACAATACCCTGGCTGGCACCCGGCAAGGACTAATGTTTTCCCTCTTGCTCTGTCGTTAGGCTGCTCTCAAGGTGGTTCTGGCTGCTTACGCCAGGAATGCTTTTTTATTCCGACAGGGACACATTCAAAGCACTCACATTGTTTCATATTTCTCCACACGTTGGTCCCCCCATTTGAAAACGGTGCATTTTGGGTCACCGAAGCTTGAATGCATGTAGTCTCTGGTGCTGCCACACTGGGAGGCACTTGTTTCTTATTTCAATTAGGCAGTCATTTTGAACTGACAATCCTCCTAAAGTAACGATACTAATGGTAATTATACAATGCCTTAGAACATTTACGATTCCATTTCTGCATTACAAGATGCAAAGCTATAAATTACACAAACAAATCTTTCATTGTAAGGGGTCCTTTAATGTTTTTCAAATACTTCGAAGTGAACTTACAGAAAAAAATGGTTGCAGAGGATACCTTAGCTCATTCTTATGGGATAGGAACATGGAAGTGTTTCTGTCGATAAGGCTGTTGAAGCACTGGAGAGATAGTGTTCCCAATTTGTTTTATCAAGGATGAGGCAATGCAGAGAGGGAATAGTATTTTTTTACACGATTTGGTGAAACCAATGTGGTGTCGACAACATTTTGCATGTGAAAAGAAAAGACACTTTCTCCTCCATCTCTCCCCTCTTCAACTTGTGATGACACCCAACCGATTTGTCGGACAAGGGCACGCTCCCCTCAAATTCAGGGTAGCTAATCTGTCCTGCGGAAGATCATGTACAAAAACACCTGAAATTTCAGATGCTGAAAATGATCATCCAGTTTTTTTTTTTTGACTTTCCCGTTTGAAACTGGATTATTTAAAGCCCCCACCACTGCCACATAGGTCCCCACCTGTGCTTCCGCGAGGCTATTAATTTACAGCTGTAGTAGAGCTTTAAAGGTAGCTTCACTGCAACACAAAGTGTAATGCAGCAAAGCATATAAACAATATGAAGGGGCGTTTGTAACAGCGTAGTGCGCCTCCAACCAGCGTTTTCTCAAGTCAATTAATTTGCGATAGTAGCAGACTCTAAAAGACAGTTTTGCCGCAATGCGAGAGTGTAATAAGAAGCAAATAAAAAAATGTGAAGGTGCCACTGTTAATCTGACATTGCCTATATTTGTCTTCAGAAAGTTCGAATACTTCGAATAGTAAAATTCAGGTGCAAGTCAAATTAGAATACCAAACACTATTAGGAAAATCATCGAAAGTTTGTATATTTGCACACCCCTAGTTTAAAGCAAGGTGTGGTTTCCTCAGAATGCGTAGCTGTAAATAAATATTATGCAGAGAGGAATGCATACAAAAGGGGAATGTAAAACGATGCAGCATATTTCAACTGAATGTGAAAAAGTACAATAAGGTGCATGTTAATGCCCAATATAGCTTACTTGATGCCATGGGTTTTAAGGAAAACATAGCAAAGGTAAAAAGGTTGGTGATAGATATAAATGAAAAAGGAATAGATGATCGGTGGTAGAAATGTAGGCAGGAAAAAAAAGTGCTGAGGCTTATTGCAGTTTGGCAAGAAAGCTAAGACTAACAGTAGTAAGCCAGAGATAGTGGTGATTTGAACTTTTTCTAACTAGGAGAGAACCTCAATTCAGCTAACAAGATTGGGTTGAAACGTAATAATAATAATAATAATAATAATAATAATAATAATAATAATAATAATAATATAATAATAATAATAATAATAATAATAAAGTAATAACAATATTAACAATAATAATAATAATAATAATCTTGGCCTTGTTGAAGCAAAGGTGACAGCCTCGTCATAAAGGGGATGCCTTAGCATCCACTGTCCTTGGAAAAACTCCCACAGTCAGGAATACATGCGCCAGACTCGAAGCCGGAGGCCATCTTTCTCTTCTCCCTCTCAGTCATTAAAAAAAAACTGTAAATAGCACGGGCCTGCTCCGGTATTGGAGGCATGGCGAGGTCTCTGCATCTCATGTGCCTCCTGGATCGGCCAACCTACAGCCAAGTCTCGATGTGACGCTACGTCATCATTCGACGTAACATTATGTGGTGTCATGGCAACGTCACTATTACTTCATGACAATGTCAAAAATTGTGGCGATCTGTGACCTCATGATGACACCATGAGGTGATGTTACATGATGATTTTTTTCATCACTTGCATCAAAACAGATCACGCAGGCCTAGGACTTTTTTTCCTAAACGACTGGAATCAACGTCGCAAAGTTTAAAGGTCCCTTTATGCAACGAATGAATGGGAGATGACACAGAGAGAAAGGAAAGACAAATGTAGGAGAAAATTCCAGCACAGAGATGCATGACACATTATCTTTCGTCTCTGCCTTATGTTGGTGACATTTGAATTAAACAGCTTATACTTTAGTAAAAAAATAAGTTGGTTTTCCTATATATTTAAGAATAGGCCCCTTATAGACCTCACATCTATCGTCTATATATATTTATAAGTGATGACAAGTGAAATGTAGAAATTACCCTACATTTCATAAGAAAAACATCGCGTTAGTGCCCCATGCGGCCTGGAAAAATCTGAGGATATTCCACAAATACAAGCAATTAGCCCATGATTGGCACCACTGCTTTGGCATGTGCAAACAGGCGTGCATCGGGTTAGAAAAAATACAGTAATCAGAACACAAGTTGTTCCTAACCATCATGAAATAAAAAGCTTGGAGAACACATGAGCTTCGCATCAATAGTCGAACATCATAGTGTTTAGGGCGCTATTTGCATCACCTTCCGATTTACTTGATTCCCTTCTTGGGGGATACCTGAAGCATTTTGCAAGGAAAGGAAGATCTATGCACATGATAATGACCGTTGTAAACCCTCCTACTGCTAGAGTAGTTTCAAGGTACCCACTACCTGCCAGTAAGGCAGTGTACGCAACTCCGCAGTTGCACACTTAAGTTCATCCTATGGCTGGTGTTAATAATGATCGCCCTTTTTTAATGAATTGCCAGCTTTCAAGCCCCCTGCTCATAACACAGTGCACATTGTGCGATGCTTGCTCCCATTCTGTGCTTCTGCCACATATGCAATATTGTGCCTTTTCCAGAGATTCCTCACTCCACATGACAACTGTACAGGATCTACGATTATAATATTATATTGTTGGGGTTTAACATCCCAGAACCATTACATAATTATGAGAGCCGCCGTAGTGGAGGGCTCCGGAAATTTCAACCACCTGGGGTTCTTTAACATGGACCCAAATCTGAGCACATGAGCCTCAAGCATTTTAGCCTCCATTGAAAATGTTGCCGCCGCGACCAGGATTCAATCCCTCGACCTGGGGATCAGCAGCAACGTTCCTTGGCCACTAGACCATTGCAATGAGTCAAGATCTACGAGCAAAGCAGTTTCAAGCACTGTTGTAAGACAATCTGTCGTAGAACACTTGATTGTCACGCAGAATATCTGCATTCGATTCTGGCACAAACCCTAATCTTTATTCTGTGCATCTGTCACATTTTTTTACTCTATAACACCACCACAAAAGCCAAAACCACATTTTTCACAATGCAGGCCTCTTAAGGCTATCATAATACAGAGGGACTTCAATTACATGTCCCCAGGTTCTGGGGCGACCTGTATTTTACGATGAAACGGTTAGGTCCTGGCAAAATCATCATAGAAATAATATATTAAAAACCTTGGTCATACAATGCAGCTTTATGCTGACTCTGCATCTTATGATGATCTTAAGACTTCCTTTTGAACGGAAGTGTAAAAGGGGGAAAAAAGGTGCACTTACTTGAATCAAATGTCGACCAAATATTTCAGAGTGCAAAATATGAACTGGCGTTCCCCGAGGTTGACGATTATAAGAGTAGAGAGTGACACAGGATGTCTTCTTAGAATGGAAACTTTATTCTCCTAGAAGTTCATGCCCTTATACATACGCCTTGATCATGTGCGTACGTATCAGCAGTCGTTACCTAATCAAACTGTATTCACAGACAGTAGCTTCAGCTAACCGAGGAAATATTTTCATGTTTTCGGTCTGTGGAAACTTTTCAGGTCAACTTACAGCTGGTCTCCAGCCTTTGTCGCACACGCAGTCACGGGCTTGCGCACACGCAAGGGCGCTACACAGCTGTTTTCACCGTGCAAAATTACTCCACTTGAGGTCAACATTCATAATAACAGCAGGACATCACTAGTTGCACTTCACAAGCCAACTAATTACAACGCGCAGAGCTCAGTCGTGCACGAAGGCATTCTATGCAAACTCATGGTTTGTCGCCATCATGTGACAGCGATGACACTGTGTCTGACTCTTCTGATGGGATGCTGTTGCCAACACGGTTTCGGTTTTGTTTTCACGGGCAGGCGATTTTCAGACTTCTTTATTGTTGCAAAGATGTACATTGGACTCAATTTTTTTTTAAAGTTCAGAATAAAGATTTTCTCAAACAATGTAAAACTGCCATTAGCTGCTACTGGCAAAAATGATTTAATCTACCTTCCTTGCAGAGGCACAAGCTCGTGCAGTGGGCTTATTCAGGCGGTCTGTACACGTTCTTTTGGGGACAAAACTGAGTGTCATGTCTTAGAATCTCAGCTTTTTATTATATAACGCCGAGATTATACAACGGTTGTGCGTGGTCCCCTGAAATTCGTATAAGCAGGGTGCTCCATTGTATAATGTTATGTAATACTTTGTTTATGCAGCATGATGCTGTCAAAACAACAATTTCCATAAGTAGCATCAGTGTGTGTGGGTGTCACCGTGTGTGAGTGAGTGTGCGTGTGTGTGTTTGTATATGTGTGTAACATTTGCATGTGTGAAATTGTCACAACTCGGCTAACAAAATCACATTCGAGGCCTATGGTCTCTCTCAGGCCCGGGAGTTCTGCTTCATTGATTTTTCTCCGCAATACAGGATCTGGTGTGGCTCACCTTAAGCGATGTCTGGTTGACATTTGCAGATGGCGTGTTCACAGCTCCACCGTGGAGGGCGTTGTAGCTGTTGACCAGAGTTGCTGTGGCATTGGTTGTAGGAACCACTGTCTGCTGCTCCCGGGCATAACCATTGCTGGAAACACCAAAGTGGCCAGTGACTCTGCCGGCACCAACACCGACAGGTGTGCTCGGCCGGGAGTTGTTGGGTGTCAACGCAGAAGCCATGCGCATCTGGACAATCCTCTGGCAAGCTGCAGAGGTTGGAGTATAAATACTTCAGAGATAATATACTGCACTCTAAACAAAGCAAGTGGAATAAAGGTATTTGTTAAGCAAGGATCTGAAATGGCATTGCCGAAATGAATATACTCCAGAATGAATAGTAAACCTGTAGAGGTGCACAACCGGAATCTATTGTTCATAAGTTGCACAATGAATGCAAGATGGTGCAAGTGGTCACCATATGCTAGCTGCTTGTCACATCTGTGAAAGGGTGGATTATGTCCAGCACACATAGAAACACTCACTAGGCACTAGTTAAAATGAAGAAAATCCTGACTTGTTTTTTCATGGATAAAACATCAACTTTGCCCTAGACTTGGCTGGATCAAGTGTCACTTGAAATCTGTCGTAGGGGCTGCTGTGATATTTGTTTCATCAGCTGAATTTGAGTGAAAGCTGGTGCTTCAAACATTAACAGTGCACGATGTCATATGCAAATGGTTCAAGGAAATGTGAAGCCTGTCACTGCAGCAAATAAACTGTCACTGCAGCAGATAAACTGTCATGGCACTTGTCACAGCCATGTAACAGAGAGCACAAGCACAAGGAGTATCTTTCCATTCAGACCAGCTGCATCCAACATCTGTGAAGTGGTCTTTATCAAGCATACCAAACTGTCTTCTAAACAAATAAAACAATCAAAATAAGGATAGAAGACAACTGATTGCATTCGAAATCACTTCTTACAGTAAACTATGGGGAGAGCTAAGCTTTTAAATGTCAGCTCGAGAAAAAACAGCCAGACAATTTGGCAGAACAAACAGTAGCAATGTGGCTGGCCCAGCTGCTATCACCAATTGAGCGATTTTCTCAACACTGGGCTTTCCTTCTTTTGCAGATACTTGTATACATTGCCTAGACGAACCCACTTGGCCAACAATGTAGATGAGACAATATACTTTGTGTTTTATTTTCACAGCACACAACCAGAGAAACCACGTCTGCAAATTCCCAAAATATGATTGCCAGTATAACCTTGTTATAATGGATCTGCTTACTACGAACAATCGTATACTACATACCAATTGGTGTCGTTATACTGACCTCCCTATTTGATCCACTGAGAGAACTTCGTTCCCTATGTATTCTGTTACAACCGACATGCGGATATAATAGACTGAAATGTGAGGCTAGCAAGGTGGTCACGGCACCATTACTGTGGCCTTTTCTACCATAGACAACTTAAGTTCAACAACTTCCGACTTCAAACATCACTTGGTATACCTTCGGGATGGAAACAGCTTGCCACAGGTATCAACGCATCAATTTAATAATGAAGGCCATCAATCTCCGGTCTGTTAATAATAGATTACACCTAACTATGGCAATAAAAAAAAAAATCATCGGCGCGCAGGGTGCTTGGTCTCAGGGGCACTAATGAGCGAAACTGCCAGACGCATTCACTGCTGCTCCATGTGGTCCCTGCGTGGCGAGCTTGGCCGCTGCTGATGCGCAAAATACCCATCCATGGTTTTGAAGAGCCAGTGATCTATATAATTCATCGCTTTCAACAAAGCACATTACGGCTCTAAGGGGCAAAGCTCTTTAGGGTTGAACCATGTCCACCACAGTCTCTCAATGATGATGATGATAATGACATTGGCATTGTACACTGTAGCTACCACTAGAGACGATGCTAATAACGATGAAGCCCAAGCGCATTCCAGACGACACATTCTCTTTCTGCCATGGCAGCGCAGCACATACACAGTACCCACCGTACACCCTGACGACGAAGATGAACATGGATAACGATTGGCTTGTGCAGTGTATGATGTCTCAATATTCTCTACAATGCATTTCATATGATTGGGAACAACCATCAACCACCAGGGGAATGAGCACAAACCTTGTTTTGCCAACTTTAGGGTAGATCTGATACCACAAAGTAATATTGAAGGGAAAATAAAATTCACATCTCCACACAACATACAATTTATGGCCAATGAACATTGTACATAACTGCACAATGCTTTGCCCCTTGTTTACATGCATTAGTGGTCAATGTCACGGGTGATTTATGATAACAACGAACAATGCCGCTGCTTTGCCCACTCATCATAATTCATTTTGTAGATATGCAGTGATTTTTTCACTTTCGCATGTTCACTATCATGATGATCCTGCCCGCAAAGTTCGGAGTGGAGTTAGGCCTAGCCACAGCTTGGAGCAGAAAGCTCGGCTGGGAAGCATGTGGCCGCAGTGCTCGATGTTTCAAAGTACCTCATGCTTGATCATGAGTGTAAAGGGTTACCTCGCGGTAATTTTCATCACAATGTTCGAAGTGCCAAAAGTAGTGCTTATAACAGTGCATCGAACAAGACAACGCTATCACAGTGAGTTCAAGATGCGTGTCTGTGACGTTCATGACAAGTGTGGTGCACTATCTTGATCAGATCACTGAACCAATAGACTAAACTTTCGCGTACAGCTGACTAAATCACCACTTGTTAACACAAAATGAGTATGACAACGTCACTAAGTAGCCCTACCTCCGATGGTTGTGTCTTTGAGGGCTATACTACTTTTTTTAAATGCTGTTTTTTTTATATAAAAAAACTTCCACAATAATTGTCCTCACTTTCACAGACGCAAAATTTTTTTTACAGCACTTCAACAGAGTTTTCCATGAAGATATTTTGGAAACAGATAAAAAAAGGCCTACAGATACTGAAAATGTGATTTTCAAGTAATGAATCTTTTAAAGCCACATTGAAAATAAATCCCCTTATGATTCATAATTCTTTATGGTTAGAACAGACCCATTCAGTGTTTACATATACTTCCATTCTACATACTCCTCTTACCACAGACCAAAATCCACTTCACTTGGCTGTCTATTGTAATTAGGTTAGACTGCATTTCGAGGCGTTTACAAAGTGAGCAGTATAAGCAATGGTGAACAAAGCTGTTCATAGTGAAACCAGGCACCCTGTTAGCTTTAGTTTTTAAACAAGCCTTGCAGAGTTGGACATTTATTGAGAGGCAATACCAAAAATACCAAGTAAGTAATGACTAAACTTTTTTAGAACTACTATTACAACATTAAGCATTATGCTGTTTTTTTTTTTTTGTAAAGTTGAGAAGAGAGGCCTGTGAGTACACAAGCTGCAGATGCTAGGGCGAAGAAGACAATATAGGTCGCATATTCGGCATGACCCCCTTACAGGAAGGGAGTGTCCTTCTCCACCACATATGTAGTGCCATCTTACCAAAACGCACAATATTCTGTGTGTGCTTAGTGTTGAGGTTGTGCAATCCCAGTTGGGAATATGCGATAGTGAAACAAATGGTAGCACAAAATGTGTACTACGGGAGAGGCAAATCTTTGCTTACATGATGAAAGCAAGAGTCGGTGCTCACAGTCATCGAGAAAGATTTGACAAGTCCCTCCATTTTTTTTTCTTTATGCAATACAAATTTGAAAAGAAATCTGTTTACGCATATCTCATGGGGGTTGTCAACATGCCCACTGCCAATGAAAATCTAATGCGCAACCAGCACAGCATGAAAATGTATCAAGGATGTGCAGTGCCGGCAAAGCAGTCCTTGCAAGTGTCAACTCCATTTATCACTGTATAAGGATGAAGCCAAATGGTTCAAGAGGAAGAGAGCTGCAGAGTTTCATCAAAAATGTGCATGCATGAGGCACACATCTCACCAGAACCAGGGTTAGTTTATTTCAGTAGGTCACCAGTTCTTGATTATGCCGACATGTTCTGTTGTTTGCCTTAACCTTAATACGTTAATTTTTAGTTAGCCCGCTGCCTTCTTCTGCTCAACAAGGGCTGCTCATAAACTTGTCTATGAAGCAACTCGCTTCCCTTTGGCTTTAGTTTTATTTGTGCAACTACAAAATGTGTACTAAAGCAAACTCACTAATTAAAGAACCATCCAAGTGCTTTTAATTTGTAGTCAAACACTTACTGAAAATTATATTGCCTAGACAGCTAAGAACTGGCTTTTTTGCTGCTATGCAGCTACTTGACAACACTAGGACAATACTATGCTAGAGCTTAATAGTTTTTTTTTTCTTTTTATAAATGGTGAAATAAGGAAAAGAACCACAGAGTGCATGGAGAAAACAGCAAAAGTCATGAGTATGACTGCTCAAACACGACTTAGAGCCTCAATGCAGCCTCATTCACTTTGCCATTATAACGTCGTAATTTGTGATGTTCCAAGGATCACAGTGTTCTGCAGTGTACTATGCGTGCCTGCTGCCAAACCTGAAGACTAACTTGCAACCCAAAACCTATCTTGAAAGAGAACTGTGTGTTCAGTCCTCTGCTTAGGAAATTCAACAAACAATGACATACTAGTAAAAACCATAGTAATGAGAACTAATAGACAGTAATGCCAGAAAAAGTAAAGGAGATATTATTAGAAGTAAATTAAATATAAATGTAAAGAGAGAAGAATGTATGAAAAGCTAACTTGCCACCGGCAGAACCCGAACCTGTGACCTTCAAATGAGGCTTCTAATGCTCTACCATATAGCTAGAGCGTCAGTCATCCCTCCGTCCTCTTTATATGGTATATCTTCACTTTTAAACGTGGGAGCATCAGTCAGCGCTGCTAGCAGCCATGATGGGGAGCGTGGAACACTTTTTCTGCCCATTTCGTACTGCGTAGCACAGGGTCTTATTACTGGACGACAGTTGACCAATAATCCCTTGCATACAACCTCAAGGCATCATGTCTGCTACAACAAGACCTTCATTATGAATTAAAGAAATAGTAAACTCAAGGGATGATCTAGTTTGATTCACTGGCTGGCCTCACTTATAACTTGTTTCATCAGTAAATATAGGATCAATTAGGTTTTGCCCCTTTCTCTTATACATACACTATAAAAAAGAAAACCGATCTATCGATTCTACAGAGATTCCTTTCATAAAGTGTACTGTTCTTTCAATTAATTAACATTTTAGTAATCTCGCAAGTTAGAAAGTAAGTAATGCAAGGTGCCCTGGAAAAAATACAAGCATCATGAAGTAATTATGAGAGAAGCATACTTGGTTTTAATTATTATTACTTATGCAGAAGGCATGGAGCCTACGACTGCACACTAGTCATAGGCTTAACACAGCACAGTAGTAATAGACTAGCCAGCTTATGAAATCAACTGGTGGAAATATGCTCACACTTTGGAATTTGCTGCTGCTAATGATGATGATGATGATGATCTGTTTGTAAATTGAAATAAAATCAATGAACAACATGCGCATCATACCCTGTTTTTTTTTTTTTTAAGTGTGGCTTTTGTACACGTCAGACCCACCATGTCCACAGTCAATCGCAGGCCTAATCATGCAGTAAATTCACGAGCAATGCAATGCCTGCAGATGACTACTAATTTTTAAAAGATTTACAAAAGCACCGAGTACCACACAAACTACGAATTATTTCTGCATTTTTGCGCTCACAGTATTGGTTTGTTGCGGGTGAGTAAGAAGCGGCGCCGTAAGTGCGCTTCACTGCGCGCTATTTGCAGTAGCGCACAACAGACAGGCACTGTGGGCGAGCAAAGCCCTAGTTCATATGCGTGCGTGCGTTTGCGCTTGGCAAACAGAGTCAGGTCGACAAGTGATGTGGCGCTCATCTTAAGAGCCATGCTTCCTACACTACAGCTCGGCTTACGATTTTGAAGGAACACAGGCAGAAACCGCCTGGATCACGTGAACGCATTGGGTGAACGCGCTAGGCCTAGCCGCGACGCGGGCGGCACGGCAGAGTCACTCACCGTCCTGAAACACCCTGTCGACGTTGAATCCGTAGGTGGCGCAGGTCTCGTAGTAGGTGCACCGCTTGAGATCGCTGGCCAACTTGCGTGCACGCGAGTCATCTATGACGCGCGGGTTGCTCTCGCTGATGGCATCTGCGAAATCGGGAGAGTTGAAGGAGCACTCGGTACAACAAAATTTTCGAACATGCGGGAAGCGCAGGAGTGGGCTTCCCCTCAACAACGGTCATGCTACCAAGAAGCCCACTTTATGAGCAACAACCTCATCGGAAACACAGCACGTTCACGTACCGGCTTCAGTTACGACGAGTTGCCACACTCGTCGTTTCGCGCTCTCCTCGAGGCAACTTTCACGGCCTAGATGACACCGTCAAAACTTATGTCGTCACGGTAAAATTGCGAGGGACCTTAGACTGCGCCCTTGTTGCATCACGACTGGGGGCGGAGAAAAGCGCTGGTGAGGCTTGGTGGAGGCAAAGTGCCAATTTCGCGACTCCTTGCCGACGCTCATAATTACAGGCATCACTGATAACGGGCGTACAATTAATGAAAACTAGTACAAGAGTGCTGTTTTCCCCCTTGGTCGCAGCGAGCTGCTTTCCCTGTCGGTGCGAACCAGCTACCATCGTGGTCCTGCAACTTTCCACTCGATGACACAACCGGACGGTTGACAAATGCCCAGAACTTCATTACGATCGCACAGACCAAGAATCGAAATGAGCCTACGCTCTGTATGCGCAAGAAACATGGGCACTCTAGGTCGACCGTCGTATAGTAAGCGAATCATGCATATACATGATAACAGAGCGTGCGTACTTGAGCCCGCTAGTACAGCGGAAAACAGTGCGAATAACGACGACGAGAGAGAGACTACAAACAGCTGCGTTTATTCCTGCAGTAGAATTATATAAGCCTTCTCTAAAGGACCGGAGGAGAGGGAGAAGAATGTTCAAGCTTGTCAACTAAACGCTCAACTGCGGAGATACTGGTAGCCTGTTATCGCCATGGCTGATGCATGGATGACTAAGTACATTCCGCGGGCGTGGTTATCTCAGCAGCGGCGCACAATGCACGTCCTGCAGAAGTTTCCTCAACCGCTTTCAGAACACTATATAGCTGCACGTTTGGTGGTCTGGTAGCTAAGGTACTCGGCTGCTGAGTCGCAGGTCGCGGGTTCAAATCCCGGCTGCGGATCTGCATTCTTGATGGAGGCGAAAGTGATGTAGGCTTGTGTGCTCATATTTGTGTGCACGTTACAGAATCCCAGGTGGTCGAAATTTCCGGAGCCCCCCACTACAGCATCTCCCATAATCTTATGGTGGTTTTGGGACAGTAAACCACACATATCAATCAATCAATAAAGCTGCATATCTGGTCTTTTGTGTCTCAGTTGTATCACGCGGTTTTTTTTTTACTCTACCGGGTGTTAAAAGGTAAGCTTGAAATAATTTGCTTGAAATTCAGCTCTGGGAAGAACACAAAAACCACCTTTGCAGTCAACTCATGTGGTTCAGGGGGACACAAAGTGAGACAATAATTCTGGCTGTCAGTGGCCGAATCAACTATGATTTATTAATGAACTTTTCAGTGACTGCAGCAAGCGGGCATATATGTATTGAAAATTTGGAGGCAGTCGCGTTTCTACATTCTTCTAGCATGCCTGTGCTTCGAGATATCCCGCGGCATCTACACAGTGCATGATTACGCATGCAAGGTATACATGTTCCTCCAGGATGTGACAAGTCGTAGCTTGCTATCGCCAGCCGGTAGTAAAAGGACAGCCGTTACCAGCTTAGACCAATTAATTTCAGATTAAATGACGCACGCAACTGCCGCGGCCTATCCGGGAGAAGGTGCGCGCCAGTGCAATCATGCAAAGCACAAAAACATCACAGCATATTAACAGGAGTTCATGATGATGAGCGGGGCGAAGCATCCATCAGTCCGTCCGTCCAACTTTGACGCGAGATATCTCGGAGCACAGACATGCTGGAAGAATGATTCCAAGTGTAACTGTCAGAAACGCGACTGGCTCCAAATTTTTAATACATATATGCCCGCTTGATGCAGTCATAGAAAAGTTAGTTTTTAAATCATAGTTGATTGGGCCGCTAACAACCATAATTATTGTCTCACTTTGTGTCCCCCTGAATACATATGCTATCTGCAAAGGTGGTTTTCATGTTCTTCCCAGTGCTGAATTGAAAAAAAAACATAACGCCTAGCTTTGCAAACACGGTACACAGATGCTTACCAATACGCAACATCGCCCGCCCTGTACCGCGACACGTTAACTTACAGACACTATTCATCACGCAATATGAGGCCTATAGGAGTCTCTCTCAGTCCGCGAAGCTAGGGGACAAACTAAGTGCGGCTACACACGAAAAATACTTCACTACATTTGATCATCTTGATCGGGTGCTTAAAGACAGCATTCAAATGTCCATCCATCACAAGTAGGAGAAATTAGGCGCAACGTTACCACATGAAGGCAAGAAACTGCAGAGGTCGACACTTGTCGGGGACATGACGTTTAGGGGCAGGCACCTAGTATTGAAGACTCGCTCGCTGGATTCCGTGCCGACCGGTTGTGCCCTCGCGATCTCCGACGTCAGCGTAGCTCTGGCCGACTGGGCTCGCCCTACGTCATCTCCTGACGCCGACCTCCGACGACAGTGTAGCTCTGACCCACTGGACTTGCTCTACGCCATCTCCTGACGCCGACAAGAGCTCTCGCAAGTGGTGCCCCGTCCTCGGACTTCAGTGACCGTGTTCCCATCTTTTCTATCTCTCTTATCCCCTCGATATGTCGTCGCTATCTGGCTTACCTCATCTCTCTTTCTCTCTCTCTCTCTACACCTTTATTCCTATCTTTTTAACCCCTCCTCCGCCCCATTCCTTGTGAGCTACTGCTGAGGTGTCGCACCCTGATGTAGACAGTTGCGGGGCTCACTTTTGTTTTCTTTTCCTTCTAAACATAAACACTCCCCCCTTCCAGTATTCAAGATGAGCGGATATTCGAAGGAACTGTGTGCAGTACGGTTCACTGTTAAAGGGAACACGCGAGCGCATTGCCGGTGGTCACGAACTGCCGGCGAGACACCAAAATGCGGCCCATGCGCAATGTTTCATCAAGTCGTGCCCCGCGGTGTCTGCCGCCACTTCTCTGCTCATGCACACGGCGTGCGTTAGCGAGCCACAACCCTTCGCGCTTTTCGTTTTCGCACTGCAAATAAACTGATACCCAGTCGGCTTCAATAACCGGATATTTCATGGTCGCGGAGGCGAGCTTCGAATGCCCGCTGCACCAGACTTCAATAGCCTCATTTGTTATCAAAAGCAGCCAGTGGCAGCGAGCAGCATGTGTACAATTTAATGTACTTAACGGTGAGAGCTTGCGAAAAAATGCACCAATAAACGAAACCATACAGTTTTTGTGTTTGCTAAAAATCCGACGAGTAGCCGGCAGAGCGACAGCTAAACAAATTTGACCGCAGAAATACGGAAGCGCTTTCCAACGCTTTCATACGCACAGGCAGAGAAGCTTGGCACGAGCCGTTCTTACGATTCCATGGCCGCGCGCCGCATTTATAAATCTCGCTACCAGTTGGCGCCACGCGAGTCGCCGGCCACGAGCTCGCGTGTACCCTGTAACAGTGTGCCGTACTGTACTACATCCAGCCTGCTTCGGACCACACTTTCTTGTTGCCAAAGGGATCAAGGAGAAGCTGGACACACGCATACGCAATTTTATTCGTATTTAGGCAGCATGTGCATTTTTTTTCACTTATCTTCAATCACGTTTTCATGACAGTTCTTAGACGTAGTTCATTTCGTTTACCAATCCTGCGTGCAGTGTGGCCCCTTTTTAACTGATTTACTAGTTCTAAATAATTGAGGTCTGCACGTGAGAAAAACTGTATTACAAGCACACGTACAAAAGAACACGCATCTTTGCCCAAGTAACTTTTTTAAAATTTATTTTTGACTAAAAGAAAAAAAAAGAACTGTCCCACCCAACCAAATGCTTTCCTTGTGAAAAGGCACCACACTATCTCCTGTCTCGGTTCGCACTCCGCTGTGAATCTGGCTCTCCTATGTCAACGATTCCATCTTCGCAAGTCTCGACTTCTGGTGTGGCATATTATACTGTCTGGATTAAGGTGTTCTACAATTTCATTATTGCGATAGCAAATATATGTACAGTCTCGGCCAATTCTTTTGCTGTCAGCCACCGTCGTTATTCACGTATATATATATATATATATATATATATATATATATATATATATAATTACAGGGAGGGATGCGCTAACCTGCTCTTTCGGAGGAGCGAACATCACCTTTCCGGCCGCGGTCGTCTGCGCGCGCTCTTATCTCGTGAGCAAACAAGGCGGTGGGAGTCAGGTGCTTATGGCCATCGCGGCAGCGATCAGCGCGCGCCTTGCGTCCCCACAGCTGGCGGGAGCTTCGATGGGCTGCGTTCTCAACACGCAAAGGCAGCGCCAAGAGTGTACCTGGAGCGGCCGTGCCCTCTTACACCTGGGTTTTGTAGCGTTACGTGAGATCAGATCAAAGTGAGTTGATTGCCAGCATCACTTACTATAACATAGCAATTTGTTGCTATCAGATTCATTGCATCACCTTTTCGGTGAAATTGATTTTGCTCAATCATCCCTGCCACAGTCGCAAACTGCACTTGACAACATGCGCACGAGTATACATAGCAACCGAGAAAGCTTCTTGAGGCACAGCTAGGTATACAGCGGCTATGCACGTCTTGCAGGTTCTCTACAGTTTGTCATGAGTTATTCGCACTCATCTGTACCTGCGATTACGTTTCGTGCGTCGTTTGTGCGTGAGAAACACGGGGCACAAGTTTTTGATCTGCTTGCCACTCTTCGCGTGACCTTGCAATTTGTTGCTATCGCGTTCATTGCTTCGCCTTTACGGCAAAGCTGCGACTTTTTTTATTACATGTACCACCTCCCGGACCAGCAGAAGCTTCACAGATAGTTGTCATCACTGCAGGTAGACAGCAACATCCACCGACATTCGTGCTTGTCTGACTCGCCACCGCGATAGAATCACTCTCGAAAACGCGCTCTGTGACGTATGGCGCTTTTGCGCGGCCACAGACTGCGCGCGTCCACAGCAGCCTTGGCGTGAACGCACGCTGTCACTTGTATCGAGCGACTGCCTGCGCTGCTCGCACGGGCTCAAAGCAGCGCTCCAAGAAGAGGGCGTCGACGTCGAGCATGCATTGTTGTTTGCGACAGCCTATCCGTCCGCAGGGGACATGCTCTTTGGCGCGGAACCGCTATGGCACACACATCGCAATAAAAAGATTTTTCGGCGCGAAATTTGTGAGGAGTCTTATTTTGCCAGAGCCTATAACCTGCCGCACCGAGTTACCCCTACAGTAACCGCAACGAGTCCACGAAAGCCATAACCAGGCGTGAAAAGAACTCTACCTTCTTCCCCTACCTCCCCCATTTTTAATCGTTTACTGCAGCGCTTTAGCGAAAAAGAATATTTTCAAAGTTTAAAACTATAGTTGCATTATATATCATTGTTTATTGTTCTCCTAAACGTGCACCTCGACGACGGAGACGCGTTCGTGTCCACCTCATGTGGCAATGCGAAATCAGTGTTCGATAAAGACCTGCCAAGCAATCTTCATCTAGAGCACCTACACTGCTACCTATTCGCAATTCCGACGGCCTATAGGTGGCGCACCTTGCAATCCAAGATGGCTGAGGGAAGATGATCATCCCGCGAACTCGCATACGAAAATACAGGACGCGCAGCCGTACACCCCGTGCCGCTTTCACCGGATGAACTCTTCATTGTCGAATGAATGTATATCGAACCAAAGTACCTCCCTAAACAATATGAACTGTTAAATGTTCGCTACCTCATTTCTTGCCGCAGTGCGAAGAGTGGAGGTGTCAGCTGATCAACCATGCATTAACGACGCCTTGTGTAATCCTCCACGTGCTACAGAAAACTGCCCGAACTCGAATTGACGTTAGAACTCGTCGGCACTTCGAGGTAATTTGTGCCGAGCCTTCGAGGTAATTTGCGGCAGTAGTAAGCCACTGGCGAATAGCGGGCCGTCGCGGCTGCACAGGAACGGCTGCACATGCTTAACGTAGCAATGGTTTGCAAGCGTATTACGCCGTCGTCATTACTTGCGCCATAAGCACTGCGGATTTGCTTCTTCAACGAAACACACGCATTTCATTTGACATTAAGTAGCGCTTGTGTTATAGCCATGATCAGACTCTTTAATAGTGCGTAGTTCACTGCATTCGGGTGTTGCGGGTTCTATCAGCGCGATCGCAACAAGAATATCGAATCGAATGCTTGGGGAACGCATTTTGGAACGTCAAAATTGTGAAAATTCGTCGAGGAACACCGTCATTCAGACGGCACGGGTGAAGTGCAAAAGAAGTTAGAAGAGAGGCGTGGACTGTATTCGTAACTGAACGTTTCTTTGCTCTAACCATTTCGTTTCGCCCGTCGAGCTCGAGCGTGTTCGCGGCATGCGGCAATTAATTGTAATTGGGCTACATGAAATGTACAAAAACAATCCTTTCATTCTGAGCTCGCTCAAGAATATTTTACAGTACGTACAGTCAAAGTGACTTATGAGCATGAAAAAACATTAACGCCCGTTGGGACGTGCAGTGCAACTCGCTGCTCGTGAGCGAGCAGCCCATCATCGTTCATCGTCCCTGTCACTCTCGGTGCGTTCTACGTCCAGTGAAAAATCCTCGACGTCAAGATGGTTTCTTTGAACAGCACTGCTGAATGTAATCTCAGGAATTGTCTCTGCCGAACAACTTCGATAAGAGCAACACTCACAATACACTACACCAAACATGGCGACAATAACCACGTTTAACTGGACACAGGGAACAATTTAGCTCTAACACCCGGCAAGAAGCGAATCGCTTGCAGTGTGCTACCATCCATAAACGAACGTAAAAATCAACTGGAGCACCGTTGGCCAAGGTTTGGTAGAGGAAATCACGAGCTAGCGCTACCCTTCGCGTACAATGAATGTTATGGGATTCATGCACTAAAAAAGCACTGACGCGCGTAAAACAATGAGAGTTTCAACTGCAAAGGTCACATGACAACATTTAACTATCCAACGTATAGATGCAGAAAATCTTGCGAAGCTGATACGTGTACTCTGCGGGCTATAATCGAACACACAAGTTGCCAAGTATCTTTACGGAAACTTTGCGTCTCGCAAGAACGAATGAGATTGATCGAATCACAGAGGGCCCGGTACTGATGCACGAAACATACAAAATGGTTTGTGTTGGTTACATTCTAACGCGCTAACACTGAGGAGCTATAGCACAGACAAACAAGGGAGCGTCTGCCTACTGATCATCTTCAAGAGGACGCTCCTGCATTCTGCTAGGCGGCGTGACATGCGAATAGGCCAATGAAAACGATCTTCGAGCCCAAAGCGAAGAAAAGCAAAAGTAACTCACCTTGCGTTCCGACGAGTATGAGTGGCAGGTCGGCGGCGTTGTTCCGGAAGTGGGCCATTCGCATGTAGTAGCTGTAGACTGCGCTGAACGAGGCCTCATTCTCCAGGCTGAACACGAAGATCACCGCGTCCACCCAGCAGCTGAACTGCGCACGCGCAACGCACACGGTGTGTGTAGATACGCGAGCTCCAAAAGACGCATCCGCGAGCACATTGCGACAACAAATGAGCGCTTCGCCCACCATTTGTCGTGAAAGTTGCGCAGATAAGAAAAGGTGGCGATAATCAGAGTCCCGTGACTTTAGCCAAAACGTCGCTGTGGCATGCAGTGATGCTGCTGGCGTGAACCGCGAGGCGGACGAAGTCGGCTAGCTGCAGTGACATATTCAAGACAGCAGCAACGCCTTCCTTTTCAATGGGACACAGCGCAATACAGGCATGGGGCTGACCGGCAGGGGCTTAATTAATGGCACTGCAATTATGCCTACATTAATGACAACCAACAGACAATTATGACAAGGAAAGTATAGCTAGAGATTGTATTAGTCATAATTATAATGTAAATGTGAAGAAAGCAAGGTGAACGATAAGATAACTTGCCGTGTTAAAACCTGCTGTAACAAGTTAGACTGATACAGCCGCTTCGCTGGCTCAGTGCATTGGCTAGCGCTGAGGGCAGGCCAGTTTAAGATCACGTGATCAAACATGGCTGGGCCCGAGCGCCTTTGCGGAGAGTCGTTATATGAAGGTCCATGAGTGCGCAGGATACTATGAAAGCAATGCTTCATTGAAGGGTCACCGCGCTTGCACTCTTCGGTTTTTTTCATGCTATAGGAATGACACCTGCCACAGCGTGAATCGCTACCCGTGGATGGGTGTCCATGAAGTTCCAAGCACGCATCTCCTATTTGTGGTGAAACAGAATAAAAAAAAAACCATAGCTCGAAACACTTGGACAGCTGCTAGCTAGTTAAAAACACCGAAGGCGCGCGTTTCAGTTTCACTGGTTAATTAGCTATATACGAATTGCTAATTGGGCGGTAATTTCTTTAACTGCGTAGTTTAACAATTATGGCGTGAAATGAACGAAAAAGAACAACCTTTCCGTTTTCAGAAGGTTGCCGGTTGGTGTCCCGCCGATGGGCGTTGTTATTTCGTCCACATTCTCAACTGATGTCGCATTTACGCTTTGCATGACTTCCGGTAATTGAATTTGGTTGTGATCGACAAGTGGGACACACAGATTTGGATGAGTGAAATTCTCAATCTTTTCCGTCGTAGAAGAGAATGAAACACAGAATCCGATTTCCACAACGCTGTGAGAAGAAACGCGCGCAGATAGTTTCTTTAATGCAAGGGCCACCAGGCGGTGGCCCAGCGTGCTTCGACAACGGTTAGCGGGGCTCGCGTATGTTATAACCCACAGATACATATGCGACCGAGGTGGCAGATATATCTTTTCGGCCCTCAACGCACGCATGCGACTTCCTCTCGACAAGATTTGCTGTCGCGGAGGTGCATCCGTCGCCGCCGCTTGTCGCACCGCGCGTTTCTGGAAAACTAGAAAAGATTGCTTGTCGCCCGGAAGCATGCGTGGTGATTTCCGGCAACATGGCTGCAGCCATGGTCGTCACTTCAGTTTCAATTCGCTCTCGGTGCTTCTTATCCGCACGTATTTCAAGGAATGCAAGGTATCGACTAGCTTTTAAAGACGATAGTCTTTCTTGAGGACCTTCTACGTAAAAATTTTAACCTTTATGTCTGTCTGTACATTTGTCTGTTTGTCCACTCTTAACAGTACCGAGTCTTTTAAACGGCACCAGTCGATACCCCTTGACGGCCGACCCCATCCATGGCGCCCACCAATGTTGCTCAACATTCAGCATTCATACTTGCGCGATTGTCAATTAAAAAGCAACTATTGCACATATGTGAGGCACCATAACACGTATATATTCTGTATGTGCGTCTTTTACTAGAAAAGGCACACATAAGTAATTCTAAGGACCGTAGCGTTTATCACGCTCCGCTGACCATGCAACGCTTGCACGAAAATACAAGTGTTTCCAACGCTTTGCTAAGACGACACGGTGGTGGCACCTACCCGTCACCTTGCGTACTACACCTTATCACCTCTGAGGCGGGCGCTCACGCCCGTCTCAGAGCCTCACTCTTCGTTTTCCAAAATAACTGCCAGATAGCGCTCATGTCTCACGTGTGACGCGATTTTATGCGCCCGTTCGCCTCCGCTGCACGCTCGAGGCACTCTAACGCAGCGCTTTCAGAATACTTTTCACCGATTTTCTTGCGCAGAACATCAAATGAACGTTTTGTTAAGTCTCTCCAGACGTAAGACTATCGTCTTTCGACGACATTTGCAGATTGACATGCAAATACGGGGTCAATTTTTTTAGATGGATTCTCATCTCACGTGGAGGGTGAGCGAGCGGCAGTGTTTTGTCTTAAATCTTCTTATCGAAGGTTCGTTTTGATGTCTCGACGGTAGCTTGTGACAATTTCGTAGCTTGATACAATGCGAAATCTTCGTGCGAAGTGTGTCGTAGCGTACGATTCTGGGCCGTCTGTCGTGGTTAAACCCAAATATTGCGAAAAAAGGGAGGTCGTGAAAAGCTTCTGAGAACTTTCGTTATGTCACTCAACACAGTAATGAATAAGGCATGTTAGTTTCATCGACCAACTTTAAAATTCTTATTCGCAATTTATGGGTATACAAGCGATAGTTTTCATTCAAGCAACAACGGCAGTTTGTCACCGACATGCGGTTGCAGCCGTCACGACGCGCCGGAGCAAGTCTGTCGCTGTCGCTAGGAATCACGTGCATGAGGTTAGTACTTTACTACGGCTACAAAGTATACAGTCAGCGTGGAAAGTGAACGCGTTAACACTGTGCGGTTATTGAAAAAGAAAACAGAAGGGGGGGGGGGGTGATATCACCTTTGCTTTTAACCAGGTAGCAATTAAAGAATTACATTAGCTTGGTCGCACGCTCTGGTATACTGTCGCACTGCATGTCAAAACCACACTGACATTCGATTTCAGCTTATACCCGCAAAGCTCTAGCCCTATTTTTAGTTCACAATGAAACTACGAAGGCCCACGACTCGCCTGAAACCGTCAACGCCTCCGGCAATGCGTAGTTGTCAGCGAATGGGTGAAACGGAGGCGACTGCGCAATTGCTGCCCACACAACCGGCCGTCGAGCATGTCATTACCGCGGTGCCAACACTTTTTTCTACGGCCCCGAACTAGCGGTTCGGGTCCAGCCCGTAGCGTCCGCCTGCTGTTGCGACACCGTACAGAGGACAAACAACGCTTCGCGTGCCGTGCGGTAAACAAGTGTACATCGAGTGACCACTCTCGGAGCACTTACGCGGCGCAGGGCGACCTCCACGTCACGCAGCGAGAAGCGCAAACGACGACGAAGCTCGGCACGGCAGCGTGGCGCAGCAGCATCGCGCACACACCGTCCGGCGGCGACGAGCTCAGCCTGCGCGCGCCTCTTCGGGAGGGGGGAAGCAATCGAAGCGGCCGATGCAAATCGCCCTGGAAACGGGACGCGCGCCACCGAGCGGCATCAGAGAACCTGAAAGACGGGATCAACTAACTGCACCTTCGCCGGACAGCCCGGGAAACCGCCGTGCGCGAACGGTGATCCGCGCTGCAGTACGTGCCGCCGCGTGCCGACTGCACACGTACACACCGTGCCGGGGGTGCGAGTTGCTTTTTTCCCGCTGTCGTCGTCCGCTGCGACCATGCAGGCACCCTATATACGCGAGCACACGCCGTTGCCTCAGCAACGCTGGCGCAGAAAAAGAACGACGGGTGTGTTTGCGAGAAAAAAAAAGTAATGGCAAAGAACAAAATAACAAACGCGTTGCGCGCGACGCCGAGGCGCCGCCGCGAACGTGGCGACCATCGAGCGCGTGTGCATGGACCTCGAGGAGGGGAAAAAAGAAAACAATACGCAGTGTGTGGTGCCCAGGTGACCCAGATACGCCCACGGCGCATCTTACAGGCCTCGCTCAGAAATACGCGCGCAGGGCGGGGGGGGGGGGGGGGGGGGCTCCGATAATTCGCGGCAATGAACTTGCAGCAAAAGTGACTCTCCTCCTTCGCTGCGTGGAGAAAGAGCGCGCATCTCCTTCGATGCTGCGCGGGGAAACAGGTGCGGCCGGCGTTGCGCCGCGCGAAGATACCCCGAGTCGAAGGTCAACTCCTGCAGTCTCTTTAGTATTTCATTGGTGTAGCCTCAGCAAGCGTGCGCAAGAATGTTGTGCTTCGAGAACGTCGGGAACACAGGACGAATTCATCATGGATTTATACCAACATGTCCAACTGGCAGTCATCCTAGAAGTCGGGAAGTTCCAACAGATCCAATATTACAGAACGGCCCCCAACCAGTGGTTACCTCCATTTTATCCACTCACATATACCGACTCCAAATGAACACTACGCGTGGGCTAATAAAAATTCTCAAGGCAAGAAGGAGGCGACTCCTTGCTGCCATTGCGAGCCAGCATCTACCACGCGCCCCAATGTCTGGCTTTTCTCCAGTTGCCTCTCTCTCTACACGACAGGAAAAAAAAAAAGGTATGCGACTGTTCGGCCGTCTTCAAAAGGCGAGCGAGAGAATGGCCGGAACGTTGGCAGGCCCAGAGATGAAAGAACCTGAGGGGCGCACAATAGGGAGTCGTCGTCAATGGGTGCGACGTAAAGAAAGGCACCGCCGTTTGTTACACTCACAGTTCTCAATTCGCACAGCCAGCCGAGACAACCGACGTCAGCCAGCCCCTCGAATTCTCAGCCGAGCAAACTCCTCGGTTGCAGCAACGATTCGCGCATGCCCAGTGGCGATATGAAAGTGGCCGCCTCTGTTCTAACGGCCGCGTTGTCGGCTTCGTCGCCGATGTGGCTCTTCCGCGGTCGGCGTCCTCTGGGCAGTGTTCACAGAGAATGCGAAACCGGACAAGCGCCGCTCTGGTCGGACCAGCATACACGATGTTTAGCTTTTACTTGCAACACAAACGCGCTAAGCGAGGTGCTGCAGGGACAAACCAACACAGAGAGTAGCGACACGAAACAAACAAACGAAACTCAGGGACACGGAAGCTTCAAGTCACCACGGGCAAGCAGGAAAATCAACTGGGCGGACCTACTTTCCCAGAGAGGTTCGCGAGTCCACATTTCGTTTCGCATTAAACTTAGCAAGCGGCAGCTGGTCAGTTGCGCGGAGGCGCCGCCTGGTCACAGTTTTGTCATTTTGGTCTTGCGATGTATCGACGGGCGAACTGCTTCCAGAAGCGCGCACCGCCCTGAAGAGGGGGGAGTTAAGTATTCCCAAACAGAAGAGGTCCCCACGAAGGACGTACACATTAGCTAAGTGCACGGAGAGACTACTCGCACTGCAGGTGTATGACGTTCTTTCGGTTAGCGAATATTCGGGAACAGCAGCCACGCGAACGCAGTTGTCCTAGAGAAAAAAAATTGCCCGCAGCTTCCCTCGGGGGAACACTGAGGAGGATGCGGAGCATATAATTGGTTAACGGGGTGTTAAAGTGCGACTTACTTGGGTCGATGGCTAAATTGGTTAACGTGGTTGTAGGAGGGGGTGTTAAATGAGTGAACACGTACACACGTATGCGAAAGGGCGGCGCTGGTCGAAGGGACGTCGATCATTGTGTTTGTGGATTCGTTGGAATTCATTTCACCGCGACCTTGGACGTCGACGCGCCGTACAAACCAACCGACGAGCGGCAACTGAGCGAGCGAGCGCCGACCTTGAGTATATATACAGCACGACGGCGCATGCACTGTCAGCTGTTGAATGTTCTCGAAGCGCGACGCCACATGCGCGTCCACTGGAGAATCAGGAGAATTGTAGATGTCGAACGCGGTGTGTAGAGGAGGAAGGGTGCACAGATGGTGAAGGAGTGAAGCGCGCGCGGTGTGTAGAGGAGGAAGGGATGCACAGATGGTGGAAGAAGGAGGAGGAAGCGGACGGCGCCGCACTACAAGCCTCGAGTATTAGCCGGGGGTGACGGTATTAGATGCTCCGCATCTAAAAATGAGTGCGAGCAATGAGCCACAACCACAGCAGCGTTTCAACACTGGCGACGGCGGAAATAACGGAGGAGGCGAAATGATGGACAACGACGTTTCCCAGCGTCCGTCGTAGTCCCGTCCCGCCCACGACACCGCTTTCCATCCTTTCCACTCAACCGAATTACGCTAAGCAGGCGGTTTTCAAAAACCGTGCGGATCTCGTCTTCTCCAGTGCGTCTCCACATCGCACCTGTGCTTCCATGGTTTCTTCCGCAACCACGCCCGTTGGCACGGGCGCGTTTGCACGGACGGACAGCGTTACACAGGCTAGACAAAGAGGTGCTTCGCATCTAATAATAACAATAATAACACAACGGACCATCTCCCCGAAGGAAATTCTGACGTGATGCGAAGAAGCAGCGGTCGACACGTCATTGGCCTGGTTGAAACGGGCGTCGACGCGGGTGCTCGGAGAACGGTTAAGCTCGGGAGGTTGCGGTGGGCGAGTGGCGGGCAAAGGTACCCGTGCGTGACGCTCATCGTCCGAACCTTGCCCGACGTCAGCGACTCCTTGCAAGTGGCGCAGACACGAAGTCTGACGGGTCTGCGCCAAATCACTTCGGTCGCTGCCTCCAGCTGCTTGCGGTTGCAGATGGAACCGACGTTGGCCAAGTGGTTGTCGAACCACAGGCGGTCGCGCGCGTGGCAACTGTGATCGAAACTACGTTGGAGGAACTCTCGTCAAAAGCGGGCGTCAGCCCAGCATTGCTCGCGACATCACTGACGGCTTTCGCCACGCGCGGACGCGATCAGCGTTGCGGTGGCGAGACGCCTCATGATCAGCCGGCCGAGCCCGGCGATTGCGGATGAGCGCTTCGGCGGGGGGCGTGCGGCGCTTTCGAGAGATTGCCGACGACGGCCACATCGAAGAGTAGCCGGCGTTGTCCTTTCGCTGTCAGCTCTTCCGCTCGGCTTCCTTGGCTCGCGTCTCGTCGGTGGTGCCGACGCGTTGAAGACGCTTGCACTTGGCTTCCTTGACTCGCATCTCGTCGATGGCGTTGGTCTTCCACTTCCGACGCTTGCGTTAAGGCTTCCCTGGCTCCCGCCTCATCGGTGTTGCAGGCGTTACGTCGCCATTCGCGAACACGATCGGTTCTGCTAACCCTCGAAACGCCAGCGACGGCCGGGTTCGGCCAAATCGCTTCGGCGCATGTTTCGGCGGGCAGAAAAGCTTCGCTTTCCGGCGTTCTCTCCATGGCAGATAAACGAACCGAAAAAGTGCGCTCGAACGTTGCGAGCGGTGGAGAGGGTGAAGCGAGAGAGGTGACATGCGGTGAGCACGCGGCAGACGAGAGAGTGACGTCACCGCGCACTGTAAGGAAAAGCGTGACCTACTCTTACCGCACCAACACCTGCGGCGAGAAGAAAGCAGTGTGGCGCATTGGCACTGCGACACGGATGGACAGCTTTGCACGGGCTATCGAAGAGCTGCTTCACATCTAATAAACTACTTGAGGGGCACTGACATCTTTCGGAGGTGAGATTACACAACCATATAAGTCTCCATACAGAGCAAGTGCGAAGCCCGGTAGTTGCTGGTAAGATATGCTACTTTGATATTAAAGTCGATTTTTCCCTGGAACAGCTACCAACGTCAACACTAGCTTGACGTCAAGCTACAGTACTGCTTCTGGTAACTTCAACCAGCAGTATATGGCTAACTGTGATGACGCCTGGCGCCGAAACTTTCAAAATGGGTGCTTGGGAGTCACCAACGCAGCACATGACAAGATTCTCACACCGCATTGTTACGTCGGGGCACAGTATGAACCGAGGCTATCTTTCCAAGCACGCTGCAATTATTTTTCCAGAGTTCACTGACGCCAGTACATTTTAGGCTACTGAGGGCTTGGCCTTTCATACGACGCCAAAAAAAATTGCCCGCACCTTCCCAAAGGGAATCGTGAAAGGCGGCGAATCACGCCGAGACGAAGATTTGCACCCTAAACCATTTATTTACACATTTATTAGCCAGCAAATGGTAGAGAGTGAAGCGCGCGTTTAACTCCGTTTGTATATACGAACGAGCGAGCGGACGGGGAGAGTGGGGCAAAGGAAGGAGAGAGACCAAATGGCGAAAGAAGGAGGGGCGAAGCAATGCACCTACCTTCTCTCCACACACGCCGGAGCTCCGCCGAGCTCCCGCTATGCGAGCGTCTTCACAAGCCAAGCACGCTCCTCTCCACTCCCTCTCCGCTACTCCGCCCGCACCACCTGCTCCGGCTGCTAGGGGCGAGGAAAAGCGTGCACGCCCAGAGCTGTTGTTGTGGGAGGGAGAGTGAGAGTGGAGAGAACACTTGCGGCCGCGCGGACACCGACAGACGACTGACATTCCCCGACTAACAAATGCATTCGCATTTTGTTATGTCCGGTGTTGTCGTCGGCCCATAGACGTACGCGTTGGTCGCGGTAGTCCAAAAAGCTCAGACAGCCTCGAACGGTTTAAAAACAAGTTTATTCCTATTCGGATGGAGGCGGCGGCCGAACTCCGGGGGAAACGACGGTGGCTCGTTTCCGCCGAGCGGGGGAAGGGGAGGAGTCAACATCTGGAAGCAGTTTCAGCAACCGGTCCTTCGCGGGTTCAAAGGCTCGCTCGTGACACAGGGGTGCTTGGAACACAACACATTTAAAAAAAACGACTGCAAAGTTTCATGTCCACAGCCCACCCCCATTACTTGTTGATTACTGACTCCCGCACGATTGTGGCTAAGGCGGAGTCACTCTACGCATTCGACGAGGCGGCTGACTATGTATGTATGTATGTATGTATGTATGTAGTGTATGTATGTATGTATGTATGTATGTATGTATGTTGTACGAACGCGTGTGCGCGCGCCCGCAACCATATGCGGGCTTTTACATGCATCCAGATTGGTGGACGGTGTGACACTGAACGCAGAAGAGGGTTTTCGCAGACAGTCACCGCCACTCACCTGCAGCTCGGGGGGTCCACCTTCGTCTCGGATGAGCAGCAGGTAGCTGTGGCCGTCCACCACGATCTCTTTCTTGAAGCGACCACCTAGGGCATCGAAGAAACAGCCGTTGCACGCAGAGGGATAACATGTACGCGGTACTCTCCAATCAAGCCGGCTTGCTTCATTGCGCGTTGAAACTAGTGGTTGCCACAAAATCTAGTCTGATCTCAACCGGCACCTGTTGCGAGGGGGAAAGGATCGCGGAAAAGTTGGGTGATCACGGGCACGCCTGTGGTAAAGCAGTCCCATCTGTTCAATGTAAAATAGGTATTTGTCATACACTCCCTTTATCGCCGAAGGTCTATTCGGTGTCAACGGATAATAGAGAGCAAGGATGTTATAGAAGACGCTTATGAGAAGATTTGGATAACAACTTGAGCAGAGAGATGACGTGCCTGGCGTCATCCACGTTACCGTCACGACAGCGCAGGCGAAATTCGCTGCATGGTGCGCGACGCCTTTGGGGACCGAAGCTTTTTTTTTTTATGCGAGCATTCGTTACATTGTTTTGCGACCACCGCTGGTATATACCAACCATTCATGTCGCCCTCAGCAGTGGTCGTACATGAAGGCGACGAAAGCGAACATTTTCAACGACCTCACAAGTTATACTCCCTCTCTCTCTTGACCTTTGTCCATGTGTCGGGTTACGTTGGCTTTGCCCACCGGTTATCACAAACTACTTTTTCCTCTCTCGTTTCCTTCCTTCCTTGAGCACTCACTCAACTGTATTCAAAAATATTTCGTAGTGTACAGGAGCTTCAAACTGACCTGAGCACGGGCTCGTTCATCGAACTTTATTATACTGCCTTGCGACTGAGATGATCAGAGATGAAGACCAGAGATGATCGCGCATACACTCAGCGTCATAGGTTACCTCCCTCACAAGAAAGACACACTCGACATACGTGATGTCGACGTGTTGTCTGGTCATAACACGACGGCGCATTATGCACGCGAACTGATCACAAGCACGCACAACTTGATGTTGGGCTGTTCGTTGTGATTCCATACGACGGCTGTGCAAACAAATGCCTCCCGGATACCTTTTAAGCCCGCCGGCTACGACTGGCCTCGTCCCTGTTTTTACAGGGAAAGTGTGGGGCATCGTCCACTAGCAGGGTTTAATTGGGTCAACAAAATAAAACCACGGCTGAATGAGTGCAAGTGTGCAATCGGAATGCTCCAATTAACAACGCATAGAAACTAAATTTGTAGTACAGACAATAAACGGTAAGACCATATATTATGGAAGATAAAAAAGCTCGCATAACGTCACGTATACGCCGCTTCGAACACACGCGAAATGAACAGCAGCAACTTTCGCATTAGCACGGAAAAGAAAAAGAGAAGGATTTCAAAGCACAACCAATAGCTTTAAAAGGCCCACGGTGCTGTTTACGCCATATCAACTCTCGACTCGTCACAGTGAGTATACTATATGGTGCAGCGACTTTCAAGCTATCGGCCGGTCGGGTGCGTACAAACACAGAGTTGGCGTACCTTCTGGGGACTCGTCCTGCATGTAGGAACCAGTGAGGTAGCGATGAACCAGGGCAGACTTTCCGCTCGTCAGGCTGCCCACAATGCCCTGCGAACAGCACACGCGAAACATTCACGTGCCGGACAACGTTTCGAACATGTTGCACAGAACACGCACATACGCGACAAGGTACTATATATCACCGGAATAGACTAAATGTGTCGTTCGTCGCCGGGTCGATGCCCATCGCTCGTTCATGGGTGGACACGACAACGATGCGACGCCCTCCGGCTGCTTCCGCGTTCGGTCGTCGGGTGCGTACGCGAGTACCATGTTGTAGCGTGTGTATACGCATGAAACAAGTCAAGTTTCTCAAGAAATAAAAGCCCCTTCTTCAAAGGAAGTAAAAATGTCGCTCGGTTGGTTCTTTTACACGGTTTAACGAGCCAGATCGACTCTGCTGATATGCGAAGCAACGTAGTGATGGGGTCTTGATGATTCGGATCATCAGGGCTTTGTTTACGTCGCACAGTAGGCGCGCCTCCACGACCTTCCGCTTTCACCGAGATGCAACCGCCGAGGCTAGAAATCGAATCCGGCGCTACAATGTCCTTTGCATGCTGTCAATAAGCGCGAAATACGACGGAAATATATGAGGTATACGGGACGCGAGCGTTACCTGTCAAGTAAAATTCAGTAATAATAAAAAATAACGATTTTAGCTTGCTTTGTGAGCGTCCGTCCCGAGATAGAGCTGAAAATGCACTTGCTAGACAGTTTTGTCTATAAAAACAATAGAAGCTTCAATTACTGACGCCTCGAAATTCAGTTCGTCATGTGCGTTTAACGTATACTCGGCCGTGTACAGTCACTTTTTCTGCAATGTTTTCACAGTAAACTCAACAATGCCGAATTGTCCAGCTAGTATAACACATAGCTACAGGCGAGCCCTTCTTTAGGCGCACACGAGAAACTTTCTTGAAATCAGTATTTTGAGTAAACTTACATACTTTGCCTCGGACCTCAATGCTACAGGCTCCGCTGAAGTTCACACGTTTGCATTCCTAGACGTGCTTGGATTTACCGCCGATATCATGAGTAACCTAAGACTCATACACCTGCAGTTCACCACTAGGCTTCTAATCTCAGTACAGTGACGAGGAGCGTCTAACGTTCAGCCCCCATAGCACACACGACAGCTTCCCTCAGAGCAATTTGCGTCATTTTCTTTTGTTTTCTACGAACAGTCAGCCACAATTATACTGACGGTAGACTAATTTTGCAACTAAAACAAGGTTACACAGATTCCAAAAGTTCGCAAGGAATAGCACACTACATAATTACCATATTCGAAGCCATGTTCAATCCCCAGCACCCCCACGCATTCTAAACTATCGAACTTGCCTTGATGAGTGTGTGCAATGCATGCCAAGCTCTCCGACATTGCTTCACTGCTCGAATCGCACGGCGCGATCTTCGCTCGCAGAAGCGCTCTGGTCAACCACCGGTCGCGAGGCACGCGTTCCGCAGTGTATACGAATATGCCGACACTAAATACGGGGCAGTAATAAGGCGACGTACGTGATTGCAAAGACAGCTAACTTGGTAACATAGCAGATGGCGAAATCGCATGCATATCAACTAACAACGATTTTTTTTTTTCAGGATCACAACAATTGCGGCATTTTCCTTGTAATGCCGTACTGCTGCAGTGACTGTAACTGCAGTCTTTTTTTTTTTGGCGGAAGACGAGAGTACGAACAATGCTGAGACGTAGTTTGGACCTGGACAATGCAACAACGCTGGCCCGTGAGCAGAAGAGGGAAAAGGGAAATTTCTGCAAGCCTGGTACGCAACTCGTGACGTTTTCACGTGCGTCACCTTCCGCGGCCTCCGAACATTTGCACGGACCTGTAAGTTGAATAAACTGGTCAGCTTTCCCTTATTACTTTCAGCATATGTGAAGATTCAGTTGGCTCAGGTGGAGTAATGTTTGTAGTTTTTCTTGCTTATTTATTTGGTTACGTTGTAGTGAACTTTTTTTATTTTGTGCATGAGGCTGTTTGTTTTGAAGAAAATACATGCTCATGCAATAACTACTCTGAAAAAACTATGTTGCACTGCGACAAGTATCAAAACAACGCGGGCAGTGCAAAATTATTTTGCAAAGGAGATGAAGCTACACTTTTTTTACAGACAGACCGCCACAATGCAAACTCTCAAGGACGTATACTTTGGTAGAAGCGTGACGATGAGCACGTTTGAAAATTCGACTGTAATCTGCATTAATATTTAATAAAATTAGGAATTGATCGGGAGGGAATTCCTCCCGATCAATCAAAGAGAGAGAGAGAGAGATCAATTGTTCTCATAGACTCACAGACAGTATAGGATAATACTCACTAATACTCACATCAGACTTAAAATGGAATGAACACGTTGAAAAGAAGGGCAATGAAAAAGCTTCGTTACTCGCGAATGAGAACTTTGAATGCCACACCGCACATCAAACTTCTCCCATACAAAACTTTTATTAGACCAGTATTAGAATATGAAGCTGCAATATCGGATCCCATTATTGAGTCCAATATTTAAAAAAAAACTAGATCTCGTCCAAAAAAAGATCTATTCCATTGTGTTAATTGTTATAGTTGGCACACATCACCTTCACTTCTAATTAAAGCAGAGCTAAAAAAACTACACGGGAGAACAATGGAGAAACTGAAGCTTGTTTACCCGATTTTCCAAAACAAAACTGGAATTAACAAAACAGTGCAGATTAGACAAACAAATGAATGTGCTGTGCGCTCATATCATTCAATCAACATTGTAGATTACCGCACAGATGCATTTAGATATTCCTTTTTTCCAGAACTACCCGTGAGTGTAATTGCCTATTACCGGATATTGTATAATGTCCAACAGTTGATTTTATCTGTTTAAAGTACTGTAAATATTTGTTTAAAGTACTCCGGGTGCGCCACGCAATTCCTCCGATCAGAAGGAGCAAAAACATTGCTTCGGATGTCCGGAGCGAAAATTGCTCCGAATAGGGGCGACGCTAGAGGACACGCCTTTTACTCAACCTCGGAGTAATTTTTTTTTTCTACAGTGTTCGCCACCGGCTGAGACCAACGGGACACACAAGGAAAACAGCCGACTCGGCCAAGATGACAGGCACCGATTGCTTTGCCTGTAAACAGCAGCGCACCACGCGTTTCCCATGCAAGAGCACGAGCGCGCTCTTTTGAGCCGCCTTCCATGAGCACAGCCGAGCGTGAAGCACAGCGGCGGGAAGGAGTCGCATTAGCATAGCAGCCTGCAGCACGTGCCCGACAGCCGCTTCGTCGCGGATCGCATCGTGCAGCGCAGCCCTTGGCCTTGGTCACTCGCCGGAGTACAAAGCGAAGCACGCGCCGCACTGCTCCCCGCGGAGTGCACAATCGATGCATGCCGAGAAGATGCACAGACTGCATGGTAGCTTGTGCTACGGAGCACAATCCGAGAATATTTAAATGGAAGCGTCGCAGCAGCCAGTCCCACACAAAAGCGGCTCCTGTGCCGCTTGGAAGTGACGTCACCTTTAAAAAATTAACGCTATTGAAATGTGTAAATCATGTTGCATAATGCGTTAAACCTACAAAAATGTTACTAAATAAGTCAGTTGACGTTTATTGGTTAAATATACACATATCGCAAGCGTACTAAATCTAGGGGACGTCATGGGGCGCTACAGTTGCGAACGGCATGAGGCAAAAGGTAACAGTCAACAATGGCAAAGATGGTACCTGCGATGCGTAATTGTGATAACTTATTTATTGAAAACTGGGAAATTCGTAACGTGGGACCAGGCCGCTCCCGCGGAGGACCGGAGACCCTGTCTCCTCGCTGCAATAATGGGCTTGCTGGATGCCCGCAGTTCATCCTGGACGGTGGATCAGCGCGGCCGTACGCCACGCCGCAGCTTCATAAGGCAGTGCGCTATCAAGTTTTCTCAGTATGAAAGTACCGATTATTGCTGTTGGACGTATTGAATTTTCCCGCTTGCAATGTCAAAACGTGATGCTGTCGAGGTGAAAGTGACCTTGCTGCCGAGTACCTCATTTTGCTTGCCGTAAAGGGCAAGGTCGACGGTGAAATAAATGTTTTTGCACAGTTCAAGCGTGAATGTCCGGCGCAAGTGAAACCCCAGTGCGGCTGCAAAGTCTTTTTACGGAGCTTCTGATCTCTGAAGGTCATAACTCCTGCACTGCAGGCATTTTCACTAAGGGCGAACACGTACGGCGGTTGACATCATTTGGTAGGTAAATGATGCCGTGCTGTCACAGACCCATACGCGTCATTCAGCAAGGCACACAAACTACTCGGTAACGTATGATATTGCGCTAGTTGGCTGTGTAAAACATCGTTGGCGCAACCTTGAAAGAAGACGAAAGAAGAGACACGGAAAAGCGCGCACTCGCAACTGAGTTTTATTAGAGCGAAGCTGTTGCTCTGAAACCCTCGCGCATGCGTACAACTACACGAAAAGCCTTAACAATTATCATCACAACCTATCAGATAAGAGCGCAAACTCATTATCAAATATAGACAAGAACGGGACGCTGATGCGAAATCGCTTAATGTACATCGCCTCTGCCGATTCACGCAGAGGGACCAGATAACGAGAGGCGATGAACGAATGAGCCACTCTGTGTACATACGGAGTGGCAAGAGGGCGCTTCTTTTTTCCTTTGTGCCTGAATCGCTGGAGGTGTCATGTCGAAATTTTCTCAATAAAGCTTCACATACTGACGTGAACACTAAGGAAGGAAAACCCGCAGACACAAGCCTGAGTATTTGCACCTTGAAACTTTCCTCAAGAACATGACGCCACCAGCGATTCAGGCACAAAGGAAAAAAACACACTGAATAAGCACCCTGTTGTCATTCCCTATATACACAGAGTGGTCCATTTGTTGAAGAACGTGGCCTCTCGTTTTGAAGGTTCTGTCGTGTTCTCTGCACCTCGGAGGCTTTCGCGTATTTGTGCTCGTTCGTGTGGCGCAACAACTGCTGATTTTGAACTGTTTGGTAGGTGTTGTCTACTTGATCCTGCTCAGTTGTGGCAAGTTGCCCATCGGCCACTCGGGCCGATGTATAAATGATCGCCTAAGAGAGCATGTGCTGTCGATGAGATGCGGCATGCATTCGCATTGGCCGTATTATTGTAAGGAGTGCTCGTGTGAACCGCTTCTGAAGAGCACGAGAATCTTGCGACGAAGTTAAAGACAAAGTGGCACGGGAATTGGAAGAGGCGATGTACATTAAGCGATTTCGTGAACAATCAGCACCTGTAGACAGCAGCAAGTCAGGCTGACGGGACGCCGACGAGGAGAAACAAATGCTAAAACAATACTTGCGCGAAGAAAAAAAAAGCAAAATTAAGACTGGAATGAGGCTCGAAGCAACGACCTCACCCGTCCTCCATGTGCCGCGCTAGCCAACAACGTCATAGCTGCCGATCGCTTCGGAGGGTTTAACAAGTCGGTTTTGAATTGTTGCCTCGCTGGGCGCAACTTTAAGATTCTTTATTTTTACGTGTGGGCGTAACTTTAACGGCGTCTATCATTACGTCTAGACGCAACGCTATATAGACACTGACTATTCAAAACGAAGCGCCAAACCGGAACAGTGATTGACGTCACTTCCGTGCGGCACAGCAGCCGTTTCTGTGTGAAAGTAGCTCGTGCGTCGCTCTGCCAATTCAAATTTGGTTCCCCATGTGCGTCCATTCTGTCAGCAGCGGCATTGAAAAAGAAATAAATAAAATAGATGCAGATAGAAACGCGAGCGCTGGCTTATTCGGATATTCCACGGTGCTTGCGCTGCGAGCAGAAAGAAGGCCACAGACATATCACACCCATTTTTCTCGCCATATTCGATGTTACGGCGTCAACTGTCTCACATTCCCTAAAGTTTATAAGTGACGCAGTTCTATATTCTGTACCATGACGTCACGACATGGTATGAGCAGCGCCACCAGGTGGTAGTATGGGCACGCGCATGTTTTCGCGACGTACCCTCGTACCTTTTTACATCGTCTGTTTCGTCTGCGCGCGCAGCAGGTGTGCCGACTGACGCGGTAGGGGGGCACAGCGTTGGGATTGCACAAGGAGGTTTAAAAAAAAAATGCTGGAGTGAAAGCTCCCGCAATGCTTTGCCTGCAGTAGTGAAGCCAGCTTCTGCCCTCCAAAGATCTCAGATACATGCTTTTTTTTTTCTGGTGGTGCCCACTTATATATCAAGTGGCTGATTTATTAGTCCAAAGGCTACTTTATTTATATATCAAAAGATAGTTGTTTCCAAAGAAACATTCTGTAGAGACTAGTATCGGTTGTCTCATCATGGGAGCAGCCCGCCATTTGCTAGGGCACACGCCTTCGGACTTTAAAAATAAAGTTTTCCCAAACTAAACCAAACTAGTATCGGTTATTTATTATTCAATAACATTTCCCTAGAATTCAACGCTTCCTAAAAACAAAAAACTAGGAACACAAGGTCGTACTTCGAGTGCTTCCCACACTTTACTTACGTACTTCGAGCACTATGACCCGAAAAGGTCGCCACGTTAAACTCGTTGGGCGTGCGAAGAAAACGCCCCTTCTCAATCGCCGAACACCAACAGCTCATCATGCCCTGTTAGGTTTGGCCTGGAGATTCGTCTCTCAATCCCTTCGGCGCCCAGTCTGGCGGACGCTGTCAAGTAGCAGCGTGACTGATGGCCTCGTCGACTCGTCGGGCGACAGGAGGGCTGGCGTGGCCGGCGCCGGAGCTGACAGAGGAGCGGCGCTCCTTTTCGATCCCCAATCACCAAGCCAACCGGCCGACTGCCTATGCTCGTCATGCATTGTACGTGCTAGCCGGAGGACGAGACGTCGTGTCGCCAAGGCGCCGTTAACCATTCGAGAGAGGCACAAAGACAGCATCTTCCTGGAGGAGACCGACGGCCACCGCAAATCACCCCGCTAATTGAGCGAACAAAATCGGCGGACACTTTGAAGTATGCTGCCAGGATCGTGGGAACTCTCGAGTAGCGGCACACACACGACGAGGAAGAGCCCTGCTGGCGCCACCACAGAGCAGTGTTCACGTGGACCATGCATGCTCGCCCCCCTCACCTGTGTGTGCGTGATTGGTGTTCGACTCGGAGAGGAGGAGCCCGACAGGGCATAAAACGACGCCGCAGAGTGCTGGACGTCGCTCTGAACCATGTAACGGTTCAACCACCACGCTCGTGGTTTGTGAAACCACTAACCTTTTCCTTTCTGTAAATAAGTGTAAATAGTGACATAAACCTGTTTGTTTTCCGTATCCTCTTGTCAGCGTTCGTTTCCTCCACCCGGTTACACCACGCTACTACAAGAGACAGGGTAGTCCCCCATCCTTAACAGTATATATAGTAAGCTGGCTACCGCAGCCTTCATCTTGCGGTTGGCACGGCTTCACTCGTGGGCGAGAATTTCCACTCCTGCAATTTTTTTTTTAATCTCCTTGGGATGAGACCACATTTGAGGCACAGGTTCTTCGTCGACAATCCGAAGTCGGTCAGCAACTGCATGCTGCGCGTGTATGCGCGTCCGGAGTGAAGTGCGGCGAACAGAGTAAACTTCGCTTGGTTGGCGTCCAGCCTCGGCCACGGCGCACGAAGTCGACCCACGCTTGTCTCAGCGCGCGATCGGACGGGAATCGGTGGAACGTGCACCTATAGTACCCCGTTTCACTGGCGCGAGACTTCACAAGGCAAAATATTGGCACCATGACGACAAATCCGAAGTCAAACGAGTCCACTGCCCTCTGTTAGGCATATATATTGTATTCGCGTGCACGTACACTATTCCATATTCCGCTAGCTCGCTTCACAGACGCGCTGGATGACAGTGACCGCACGGCGCGACATTGAGGATCGAGAAGGCGACGCGCAAGCTGCCATTTCTTTTTCTTTTGGTGCCTGACGTCATCACAACTTGCCAGACTGCCTAAATTGATTCGGTGCCTGATGACGATGAATTATGGCTGAGCTTTTTTTAATCTGTCGGATGCATTCAACGATCCACTCGTAATGTGCTTCATATTGTGCGACGCCTGGTTACACAATTTGCATTTTGTGGTTGTTTTCATTTCAATCTTTTACCACGCTATACACTGGGTATGTTAGCGCGGTTCCTTCTCGACATCACGCTTGTATATATAGCGTTTTTGTGGACAGGAGTTTCGAGCACAAATATGGCTGAGAAAACTAGGCAAGTGAAACTGCTCCCTGCCAACATATGTAGTTGCTGTGTTCGCAAATAAATATGATGAAGGAAAAAATGAATCAATAAGAGAGGCTGTAATCGGCACGGCCGTCACACGAGACGCAGCCCATATAGTTTTGACAAATAGTGTACAAGCGAAAATTGAGTTGCACTGAGAACACCATTTATTCCTATCGGTAAAGAAAAAAAAGAAAGAAAACAAAGCATATAGTTACAGCCACTTACCAAGCGAATGTCGGGCACAGATCGACTGAGCGTCCATTCCTGGCTGTTGACGAATGAATCTGTGCAAAGAATGAACAGTACATTATAAGCAACTGAACGCTGAACATATGCTTCTACATAAAGGCAAAGTTAACACTGACGCGAGCTCAAACGCTGCTCTCATAGATTTGTATGCGTTGCTTTGTGACGCAGGCCCGGTATTTTTTTAGCGATGCATTTTCTGGTGCATCGGCGTGCTTTATATGCTTGAGTAGCGGTCAGAACTACGAAGCCAGCCGCGAGTGGAGGACGATGAGACTGAAATAAGGCTTAACGTATCGCTACAAAACGTATACACATGTGGTAAGACGCCAGACCAAGCTGTTTCTATTGTACACGCTTTGAGCACTCTGTGAACAGTGTTAACCGTCGGCTATCAACAGACACACTTTAAGAAGTAAAGAAGGAAAAGGGGTATCGAGGTTGCTCCTTTAGAGGAGTAAGTAACTTGCCACACCCATTGCACCATTTCGGGAGTAACTGCGCAGGGGTAACCACGCTCTCGCGGTTACTGCTCAAAGGAGCAACAGTTACCAAAAGAAAAATCAGGTTTTAATTGGCGCAACCAGCCTTACAGTTAGATGTACGATTGAAGTGCGAGCGTCACATTCAGAAATAAATTTCAGAAAATTTGCGGCAAACACACGGGATTCAAATTCACGACCACTGATTCCGCATGCGCGTAATCTAACCACTACACCGCGCTCCACACCTCCTGTAAGAAGACAGGCTTGTGTTTACAGGGATGGGTCGTTTGCACGCGGTGCGAACTTGCCTGCAGTTACTCCAAAAAACAGACGCTTTACTCCACAAGGCGGAAAGTGCCCCGCCTTGCCGTGTGCAAACTTTTGCGCGCATTCCGTCTTTAGGAGGAGCGAAAAGCCCTTTTGGGGGGTAACTGTGCAGTTCCTCCACAACACTTTTTAGCGTGCAGCACATTGGGCAGAGTCCATAAGAAGAGCAAAAAGAACTTTACAAAAGTATAAGACAGCCTGAATGTAGGCGCAGATGCTAAACAGCTCTGCGCACTACTTCTCCCTCACACATCAGTTATAATGCCAGGCGGAAATAAAGTATTATATTTACCGTATAAAATAATAAGTTTTAATGAAGCCATTTGCTCGTTACAGTCGGATAATTCCTTAGATATCTCATTCATGTGGTTACACCGACATGATCTTCACGAAAGTTGTGGGTCCTCAGCTCATTCGGCCGTTAAAATGGCCCGCAACGAGGCTATCCTCAAGAAATGGGCTCAATGGAAGTTCATCGAATCTCTCTATAAATTCAAGAAGCGGTTTCAACAAGTTTTCGCAAACTTTCCATCTATAGCAGTTTGTAGGGAACATCTGCAAACGTTTACTAATACCAGTGAGAAATGATGTCGCTTACATGGAGCTTTAGTAAAGTGTAACAGTCCTTTGATTGTAAAGAAAAGATGCTTTTCGTTTCATTGGAATTAAGAACCTATTGAAGGAATATTCAACAAAAATTTTTCCACCAAGATTTTGGGCCAAATTGAAAGGTTCGCTCATCAAATCGATAGAGACCACCTTCATTTCAGGTAGGATCTACAGGAAAATAATGAATAGGTTTTTCCAGCGGCCGCTCCGTGCACTATATAGAGGAGTCAACGTCGTATGCGCCCGAAACAAGCCGTCGGCCGCGTTTCTCGACCCGCTCGGCTTTCCCGTCGGTATAGCGAACAAGGCTCCCGACTGGAGTGAAGACATCACGGTGAGATTTTCCGTGCGATGCGGCGTTTCGAGACGCGTGGGGCGAACGAGCAATCGGCGGCAGGCTCCATTCCCATGCGGCGCGTCGGAAGACTTTGTATCTTCGTGATGAAGCTCAAAACAAACAACTTAGCACATCCTTGTTAGGAAACCAGAGTTCAGTCAGTAAACCCGGACTGTTTAGGGAACACACACACACACACACATTATATATATATATATATATATATATATATATATATATTGAAATAACTTGCAGATAGCACATAAGAAAAGGATAGTATTTACTAACGTTTCGGCCGTGGCACGGCCTTCGTCAGAGTTTACTCTGACGAAGGCCGTGCCACGGCCGAAACGTTAGTAAATACTATCCTTTTCTTATGTGCTATCTGCAAGTTATTTCAATAGAGAAAATACCCGGACCTGTCGTGCCTTCCCTTCAAGTTCTATATATATATATATATATATATATAATATATATATATATATATATATATATATATATATAAATGATCTTCTGTGATAATTGTGACCGGGGCCATACGATAACCTTCCTGCATGATGACTGCTTGCATAAGCATCGTGTTGCATTTTTCTGTGCACCGTGTAAGCGTTAAAAATTAAATTCCGGGATCAACGTGCTTAACACCACGACATAATAAAGAGACATGACGTATATAGTGGGGCGTCTTGATTTGCGCTCGCCCATGTGTGTGCCTGTGTAAAACAAGTAAATACCTATAGCTTCTACAAGGACGCATACCGCAAGTTTAGTACAGCCACAATCACACACAGCGATCGAAAAGCGTTTGTGCATGCTGCACTGCCTTCAATTCACAAGCTAGTTAGCAAAGTTTTAGGCTATGCTCACAATGTGCAGCATTACAGAATATGAGCCGCGTATTATCACGCGAATGAACAACGAATGCAACCATCAGTTTTGTCACTCGCTGAAATGTCGACGTGACTAAGCTAGATGAGTAATTGTGTGCAGTGCGTTACAACGTGTTTGCCAGGTGGTTGTGCTTCGTGAGACAGAAACGTGGATATTCGCTGAACAGGACAGCGTTGCCTGCTCGCTCCCAGAGGCGCACGAAGATGAGTGGCTTTCGAAAGCGCCAGTTTTCTGGCGCTCTTCCTTTTTTTTTTTTCTTCTTTTCAAGGAAACCGAAGGAAAGCAGGACGAGACACGCTGCTGGTAGTGATAACTGCAGCACGCACGAACCACTGGCGAAAGCGAAAACAAGGTCGACCACCTCACCGCAAACAGTTGCTGCACGTCTAAAGAGCCGTGTACCCCGCGGGAAAGTTTCAAAAAAAAAGGGGGGGGGGGGCAGCACGATAGGGAAGGAAAAGAAATCACACGCTGAACCACGATCATCGCGACGCAGTGTGCAGCAGAAACCGGAGCCACAGAAGCTGCCGCTACGACGGTGCAGTGAGCGTAGGGAGACGTGCAAACAACCACCCGATGTCCAGTCTCTCGTTTTATCTCTCTCGCATCGCACGAAGACGCAGTATAAGCTCGCTATACAACTGCACCAGCCTAGCCTCGCTGTCACAGCAAGAAAAAAAAACTGAAAAGGAACGGTCCTTCTGCGTGCATCAAATCTGATCACTCAAGTCAAGAAAAAAGCGAGATACAAGCGCACATTCAAAACAAAGCAAGCTAATAAATTTGGTTTTTTCCAGTAGTCGGCGCTTAGAGAGTTATAGCTCACTATTCGCACTTATGTGACGACAGACGTATTCACAACATAACCATTTGGAGAGAGTCATTTTTAATAATATTATCTAGGGTTCCCAAAACCACGATATGATTATAAGAGAGATGCTGTAGTGGATGGCTCCGGAAATTTCGACCATCTGGTGTTCTCTAACGCGTGCACTGACATCGCACAGGCCCTCCACCATCGAAACGCGACCACCACGGCCGGGATCGAACCCGCAACCTTCGGTTTGAGCAGCCGAGCACCGTAGCCATACCGTTCCATCGAGACGGACACTGAGTTGATCCCACTGGAAGATTTGTTGCTCTGTGTGCGCCACTTAAGAACATACCGTAGAAGAGTCTTTATTGCTGAACGAGTCATGCAAATGTCAACTAAAAATATTTCGCACCTCAGTCAATCACTGGCGCTCGTAAATCTATAGCATGTTTTTAACAAGTATTTCTTATGCTCCGTGAACGGTTAAAAATGAATTTTCGTCCACAATCAACGACGCAGCGGAATAACGCTATCGCGCTACTATTTGAAAACGTGCGAGCATAAGCGCGTCCACAGAAACGGTGAGAGGTGAACCAATTCGCCCAATTAACACGTGCATTCTCATTGGTCTTGCGGCGATAAATGCCGATTCATTTATTACGAGAGTAAAACAGTTGCGGGACGTCATAATACGTAAAATAGATTTATTGCTCCCTCTGCAAGAATGCCTTGCTTAGCAATTCATGTACAGCAGCGCCTTTCCAACGAGCCCGCTTTTAGGGGCGAAGCTCCTTATGGCGTGGCTTGGGCGTCCCTCGTATGTAACCACCAGTGGCACATACCCGAAATAGGTATAACACTTGACCTCCAAGGTGGTGCCAGTGAGAGATTTCTTCTGTGCGTTGTTTAACAATAAAAATAGTGCTCAATGTACATGCCAATGGCTGCTAATGGGGAATGAGAGACATGAGCATTCGGCTTTTAGTCAACGCGCACGCTGCGATCCCCATTAGCAGCCATTGGCATGTACATTGAGCACTATCGGACAAGAAAGGGATGCTACATTATACTCGCTGGGTGTAACCTCCTTAGCTTTAGAAAGGTTTTAGCGAGCGTTGAGCCGCAGTGCCATGAATACAATGAACTTGTATATACCATGAATGAACTCAAGGTGGTTAAAAATGAGAAGTATATAGATACGAAGCGCAAGCCGTAAGAAAGTAAAAGCCGAATTCTCCTGTCTCTCATTTCTCATTAGCAGCCATTGGCATGTAAATTGAGCCCTATCTGACAGGGAAAGGTTGCTACGTTATACTCGCTGGGCGTAACCTCCTTGGTTTTCGAAAGCTTTAGCGAGCGTTTGGTCGCAGTGCCATGAATACAGTGAACTAAAATATACCATGAACTCGAGGTGGTTAAAGGTGGGAAGTGGACCCAAAGCGCAGGCCGTAAGAAAGTGTGCGTGTGCCACCTCTCGTTTAGTCCTTGGAATGTCCGCTGGATGGCGGTGCTTCTATATGGGGAATATATGATAAAAAGATGCGAGATGGTGGGACTTGGAGTGTTGAATAGATGAACGAACGGACACACAAACAGATGCATGGATGGACGCATGAACGGACGCAGGGGCGGATGCATGAAAGAACGCAGGGACGGGCGCACAAACAGACGCATGGACGGTCACACGGACGGACGCATGGACGGACGAATGCTTCGCCCCACTCTCCATCATTCACTCCGTGGATATGCTGCCATTTTTTTTTTTCAATGTAAACACGGCGTTCACGGCGTGCACTGGCTCACTATGCGGCCGAAAACGCGCTGTTTTGTTCTACAAGAAAAAGAAAAATGACACTCAAATGCACACTGAGCAATCGGAATGTTTCTCCCGTTCACAATTCTCGCGAATATTTTTTTTAACGCGTTAACAACGCGAGCGAGAAAAACGAGATCAGCGGCAAGCTAGCGCGCACTAACAAATACTTGCACAGCAACACAGAGATGTAGAATTAGGCCCTACCTCAGCAGCCACTGTCAAGGCAGGTTGTCATTCGATGAAGGCGAAATTAAAGAGTCGTGTGACAGGTTTCCGGTGCGTCCACTATGGCGTCCCTCATAATCATATCCAACTACCGCAACCCGCTTCATCGGCAGCAGGAAAATTCAATGTTGATTATCAAATAAGGTCAAAGGCTCATCATTGCCTGTGCCGCACTTTGTGCGTGTTCTCTGCACTGTTGTATCAACGAAAGTGAAACGTTCCAAGCGCAATTTCAAAAAAAAAAAAGAAGGAGGCAGATGCCATGTGCAGTGGGAATCGCCGATATGCGAAGCACGATTGAGGAAGGATCACTTTAAATCGGCACAAGGTTACGGGGCGGATGTACATTATGCCATACATGACTTCTATGTAATGATTATCGTGTTTGAACATGTCATTCACCTTCGTCGTCTATTCAGGTCACGTGATACCAAATTTGACATATGTGGAGCTAGGGAAACGGCCGCGAGCACGCCATGAGCGTAGCATGTAGTCATGTTCTTACAAAACACGCATGTAATGGTTGTCATGTTTGCACCAGCCATATACCTTCACCATCCATTCACGTCACGTAACACCAAATTTTGCATATGTGAAGCTAGCGAAATGACCGCGAGCGCACCATGAGCATGGTGTGTAGTCATGACTCATAACATGCGTGTCCCGATTTTCACGTTAGGGCTGTCTCTGTCATTTATGTTCTTGATGCAGTCATATCATACCGTACCAGTTTTGCAATATTTCATGTGAACAAAACCACAGCAAGAGTAGCCAGACCGTAAAATGTAAGCCATGACATTCATTTCATATGTGTCACGATTTTCAAGGTATGACATACCAATTTCGGTATCGATACCATTACTGGCCAGGAGAGCTAAAGGTCGTAGACAGACAGACAGACAGACAGACAGACAGACAGACAGACAGACAGACAGACAGACAGACAGACACAGACAGACAGACAGACAGACAGATCGATAGATCGATAGATAGATAGATAGATAGATAGATAGATCGATAGATCGATAGATCGATAGATAGATAGATAGATAGATAGATAGATAGATAGATAGATAGATAGATAGATAGATAGATAGATAGATAGATAGATAGATGATAGATTTTCACGGTGAAGACTTATAACACTATCACGTAATCGGGCGTCGTTTTTCCGTCGGCGTGGAATACACCAAAAATACACGCGCACATCTGGTTCACCAATTCTCCATCATCGGTGGGCCTGTTCGAGACCAGGAGTAAGCGTCCTCCATTAGCGGTGACGTAATGATGCACCGTCCGAAATGTATACAGGGGTCGCGATCATACAGGCACCTAGGAAATGAAGAGAATTGACCCCGAAACTGTTCCTATATCAACGTATGACCCTTCCATATAGTACAAAAGCTGGGATTAAAAGAGACAGCTATGCAAAGATAAGAGACGGGGCCCTGCCCGGACAGCGCGGTCTTCGGAGAGAGGACATCGCGGACAGGACAAGAGTGAAATCGACGAGAGAGGGAAGGAGGCAAAACAAGTGATTGGCTGCAAACGACTAATACAGCTTAAACAAGCTGTTGTTACGCATTGCCCGAAGTGCATGCATTTCAGAGGTCACGGTGGCTAAGCTCCCTAACTCGCAGCAGCCTTTGTAGCAGAAGCTTGGTCGCTGTGTTCTAACGTTCGACAGTTCCCAACCGTGCGTCCAGTAGAAGACGCCCTATAGACCCGATGGCGCCGTCTGGGTGACCCACCAGGGCAATGAACAGAACGGGCGCCCCCGCGCACCGCGGGAGTTGGCGCCGCGGCATATCACGCGAATCCATTAGGCGAGCCAGGCTACCTGCGGAAGAGGGGGGCCAGACCTCGTGTCCAGCCATTCGTTGCCGCGTTTCGATCGGCATGGTAGACTGTGGCTATAGGGGGCACGGCAGGGCCGCTTCGCATCGGCTCTAAATAACAGCCCAGAACGACGCGTTTTCGGCCGAGCGTAGGTAGAAGAGACGCGAACCCGAGCGCGCCGTCACGGAGGCGCAACGAACGTAGGCGGGCTGCGTTTGGCGGGTGAGCTGCAGCGAGATCAGCGAGGGTCTCCGCGCGTGGAGGCACGCCATCGGGGGGCACGCACACTGCCTCCTTTATACGAGCTTCGGGAGCAAGCACAGCTGGCGTGGCGGCACGCGAGGGAGCATCCTCCGATGGAAGCCGCGAGAACTTATCGGCGCACCGGAAGCCCACCGGCGCAATGGACGGTGCCGGCACAGCGTGCTTACGAAGACGACCGTTGAACGAGCAGACAAATAGTTATACTGTCCCACATGATACAGCTTTGACGCGTGCTCTGAGACTATTCATTTCGTACATTATAGTTATATGCCGTTGCCCCGCCGCGGAGGTCTTGTGGTTATGGCACTCGAATGCTAAACCGAAGCTCGCGGGATAGAATGCCGAATGAGGCGGCTGCATTTTGGATGGAGGCGAAAGTGTTTCAGGTGCATGTCCTTAGATTTAGGTGCACGTTAAAGAACCCCGAATGGCAGAAATTTTCGAAGCTCTCCACTGCGGCGTCTTTCATGGTCATATGGTGGTTTTGGGACGTTAAAACCCCCATATCGATTACCTAAGGCATCAAACAGCTGTTTTATGTCCAAGAAGACGGGATATAAAACGAGCCCCAATGATGAAACCAGACCACGAATTTGCTTCGCACGACGGCAGGGGGGGGGGGAGGCATTGCTAAAGGCTTGGAAAAAAAACAGCCTTTTTTATTATTTTTGGTAAAACACTCTTCGCCATCCGAATTTCGGAGGCCTAGCGCCCTCCGCTGGCTACGGGCCTGGATGAGATAAGCTTGCGACAACACGCAGGTACACACACATGCGTGCACATCATACAAGTGCGGCGGACGTGGATTTACGGACGCGCTCGCCGACCCAAAAGACGAGAATTGGATCCTTCGCGCAGCGGTCGCATTTCGATAGAAGCGAAATGCCATTAGAGGACCAGGTATACTGCGCGATATCAGTGCACATAAAAGAAGCCCAAGTGGCCGAAGATGAAAACATTGTATTTAATTGCAGTTATCCGTTCACTGCGGCCTCTTTCATAGCCTCACACGCTCGGACCCCACAAGAAAACCAACACGGCATACAACTTAGTTCGGCGTGCGTGCTGAATCGGCCACACATAAATATTCGTGAGTACCCATTCAGTCATTGGAGCTGAGCATATCCAAGATAAGAGAGGCTGTGCAAGCAATAGCGAGTGCTGCAAAGGAAAACACGAACGCGGCTTGTTTTGCCATAAACGCTATCGCTTCTTGTCGCTGCGCCGAACGAGAAGTCGGGAAGGGTGCCAAGAAAAACGACGAGGTATTGTGGCCAGCGTGCATCAGTGACGCGCCCGCTCCCCCACCGAGCAAAAAGGGTGCACCGTGGTGAAAGCAGACACGCAATCCGAGACACGTGCTCGAGGGTCTTTACCGATACTTTGTTTTTTCAATTCGAAAGACTGCCCTTTGGCATAACAAGCATACATAAAAACTACACGGGCTCATCACACACAAATGAACAAGTTACACTCGATATAGTGTACGAGCGATATATATGTACGGACGCGGCTCGCTATACAGGCCTTTAGCGGCATCTACTATATACGGGGCACAGTGCGGCAAGCCGTGACATAGTGTCATCGCTGCACGCAGTCGGAATATATGCATAAAGTAAATGAGAGTAATTGTATTCCTGTCATAAGGCCACCACCGAACTCCATTTATCTCGTTTCGTCGACGCAGATGCGGTTCGTGTCACACAGTCTGCATTTCACCGAGGGAGTCAAATGGTGCTTTGGGGGAATGGAGTCCCGGAACGACCATTTGGGCTCGATGGAGTACTTTCTCTCCCAGATAGTGACTAGGAAGAAAACCACGCCAATAAAATCATCCTGATAAGCACAGTTATACATTTTGACATTAAACCTCTGTCACTTGTAGAGAGAGAGTGAGAATTTATTAGAAGGCAGAGAAATCGGCCCGAGCTAGTTCGCTCTAGCCTGCTACTCTACACAGGGGATAAGGGAAAGGGGAAGGAAAGAGGGATGAAGGGTGATGATGGGGACAAGAAGAGGTGGTGCGTATTGTAGCGTTACACACAACGTAGTGCAATTTTCTATTGTATTTTCAAGAACATGAGCACCTGTAGCCTCTACACCAGCGGCAAGCGTATCTGCATATTGTTTGTTTACGAGCCCCACGCCCATGCACAGTGTAGCATAGATGGGCATCCCCGACACCTCTTCGGCCCCAACGAATACAGACAATTTCACAGCCCAAAACTACAGTAAACAGCACAGCACAACAAACTGTCGCGCAAGTTTGCTACGCTGGCCCACGTTTTTACACGACGTTCGCTCATTAAAACAACAGCGCAGTGTGGCCAGCATTGCTTTCAACCTCTCCATGCTTGGAAAACACAAGTCTTGCAATGATATATCGCATGTAAACTTCCCTCTTTAATTCCGCTAGATTATATGGCGCACACAAAACAAAACACGTCTACATTGCTTTAAAGGTGACTACATACGTGCAAAATGGGACGTTTCGACATGCCCCGCAGCGCTGTTTCTGCCCCATGCGGCTGCCAGCGAAAGCTTGCGCTGAGCCGTGTAGCACAGCCCCAACTCCATTCTCGTAAAGCTCCATTATGGAGTTGAATGCTGAACGGAGGAAAAAGGAGTTCGGTGGTGGCCATGTTGACAGTAGTATAAGATAAAAGTTAAATGGCTGTGTTCAGAAATCACGACTTTGAGGTACGCCACGACTCCAAATTGATTACATTAGGCTAGTTTTTTTTATTACTTTTTTAATAACCACGCACCTTAAACGGGTTCTGTTTGCGTTTAGATGCCACCGAAACGCAGCTGCCGTGACTGCAAGCAAACTCGTAGTGTAGAGGAGCTTGGCAGCGCGACACCCGGTGAAAGCCCAACTCGAAAGTTTTGAGCGCGTTGTTAGCAATGTAAAGTTTCTCGCTGCTTTAAACGTGCGCGCACAGTGCCCCACACTGCAGGCATGCATTCGTAAGCTGGATCGGTGCCCGTCTCACAAGGAGGCGACTCTCGCCGCTTGATATATGTCCTGTTTATTCCGACAGTCACCACTCGATACGATCAGAATGATGACGGCGCGCTGAGTGTTGCCTTTTGCTCCTTTTGACGAAGTGCCATGATATCCAGCCCACAAGCTGCGCCGATGTCCGAGAACAACCGCTGAAGTTTATTACTACGTTGTAAGAACGCGTCACATCTGCGCATGAGGTTTTTACCGTCCAATATATTCGAAGGATTCCGGGTTCGTTATCTCGATGCCGACAGCTGTAGTCGAGCAAATATACAATCTGGTCGATGCGTGCAAACAGCAATAAGCGAAACAAAAACTGACATGCAGCAAACCAAACCGACGTGGTGTGGAGGCCCAAAAGAGCGTCTAACGAGACGGCGATATTGCACGTTCCGGTTAAGTCTCCCCCTCCCACCCCCATTTCAACCCGGCGGTTTATTACTCTCGGCGGCAAATCAGGCGCCGAGGGCAAATCAGGCAACGGTACATCGCCACGAGAAAAAATGACGCCGAAAGAAGGGAAAAGGGGGGCGGATGGAAGTGGGCGACAGAGTTAGGACGAGGCGGTGACCATGGCGAAAGGAGTACACTTCGATGGGCGTAATCAGGCCGTACAAGGAAGGGATCGAGCCTCCCGTCAGACTCCTTCGCGCCCAGTCAGTGTGGGCGCGCGCGCATCTTGTGGCGGGCCTAATCATGGCCGCGCTGCTTCGCCGCCTCATGTGCGCGTTATAGAGTCGTCACCCCGGAGACATCGAGAGCTGTGAGTGTGCCAGAGCTTGCTGCAGCGGCGGTCACGACGACCTCTCGTGACGGCCCTAGTTGGCGCACCCGGGAGGAGCAGGTGCTGTCGCCGAGCTTCGATTGTGCGGTCGCCCAACGTGCGGCGCGTGCTCGCCGGGAGGAGTAAACAGGTGTTCCTTTTGTTCGGTGAATCGGCAGCTGCTCACAGCGGGCACCGGCCGCGTTAATTGGATGCACTCGATCGAGCGCCATCGCTCGGGCCGATCGTGCGTGGCGGCACGGCGCTCGGAGCGCGCGAGCCGTCGCATGCCGCAGTGGCACGCGACGCGCTTTTTTACCACCTGTTCACTACGCACGCGCATGAACAGAGACGATCTCGGCGTAACGGGCTCGTGCAGCCGGAACTTCTGGAAACGGCCTAGTCGACGACAACGGACCAGCAAGCGGCAAAGCTGGTCTACCGAATAAACCCCGCGTGACCTGGCGTCGTTAACGGTTTAATGGTACCCTGGATAAAAAAAAAAAATATGGCTTTCACACATTCGACACACTATACGCAGCCCGTATCACCGCTCGTCCAACTCAGCCTATAAGATTTCTCCTGTAAGACAGCCCTGAACACACTGTATCTTTTTAGGAGCGAAGGTCCTTAAAGCAGTGAGCACCCGTTCATCCCTCGTCGTAGCCGTTGTGCGTAACCAGTCTTACGTTTCGACCTGCAAGGTGGTGCCGGTGGGAGATTTCTCCTGTGCGTTGTTGAACAATAAAACATTCGCAGCGTGCGCGTCAACTAAAAGCCGAATCCTGCTGTCTCTCATTCCCAATGAGCAGCCACTGGCATGTACATTAAGCACTATCTGACAAGAAAGGATTGCTAAGTTATACTCGCTGGGCGTAACCTCCTTGCTTTTAGAAAGGCTTAGCGAGCGTTGGGCCGCAGTGCCATGAATACAGAGAACTGGTATATACCATGAACTCGAGGTGCTTAAAGGTGGGAAGTAGACACGAAGCGCAAGCCACAAGAAAGCGTGCGCGTGCCACCTCTCGTTTGGTCCTGGAATGTCCGCTGGATGGCGGTGCTTCTATGTGGGGAATATATGATAAAAAGATGCGAGATGGTGGTACTTGGAATGTTGAATAGATGGACTAACGGACACACAGACAGCTGCACGGACGGATGTACGCGTGGACGGACGCAGGGGCAGATGCGTGGTCGAACGCGGAGACGGACACACGGATGGACGTGCGGACGCACGAACAGACGCACGCACGGACGGTCCCACAGACGGACGCATGGACGGACGGCAGCAAGAACGAATGGACAGACGGATGTTTCGCCCCACTTTCTAGCATTCACCACGTGGATATGCTGCCATTTTTTTTAAACAACACAGATTGTTGATAAAAATGCAACGACAGTCAAATACGTGCAATTTGCGCACACGATCACAGCGTCGAGGAGAAAACACTTTGGTGCCGTTATACCGAAATGATTGATAAGCAAGTATTTAATTACTAATTTGAGGGTATACGTGTTAATAAAAAGACGCTGCTGGACGACGCAATTTAAGGCCCACCCATTTTATAACCCCCCTCTAAAAATTATTTATGTAATGTGAGGTATTATTAAGCGTAACTGAATGCTCCAATAGAAGTGCAGTTCAACTCGCATTTGGGCGGGTTCGTTCAAGCTCGCGGTCGGATGCAACGCCGCTAAACAGACGGGGCAAGAAAGGACTGTGCCCAGTTCTAGTTCTTGCCAATTCTTTTTAGCGCTGTTTTCTCCCCTCCCGTAAGTAGAGACGATATTGAAACTACTACTAATAATAATAGCTGGGGTTTAACGTCGCAAAACCACCATATGATTTTAAGGGACGCCATGGTTAGAGGGCTTTGGAAATTTCGAGCACCCGGGATTCTTTGAAGAGCACCTAAATCTAAGTACAGAGGCCTCAAGCATTTTCGCCTCGATCAGAATTGCGGCCGCCACAGCGATATCGAAGCTACAGCGTCGGGCACCCACGAAATGCAGCGTATGTATTAGCGCAGACCGGAAATTCACGTGACGAGCTTTGAAAACACGCACGTCGCAGCAGAATCTAGGCAGGACAAGACGGCAACTGGTCCCAAACACACAAGCGGACCCCTTTATAATTGCGTGTGTGGTGTTTTTTGCGCTTCGCCGATTCCCTCGCATTGTACTTAAGAGAGCTTAAATTCTCACGCCCCGCCCCCCCTTTCCCCGTACAGCATGAAACTACAGGGCCAGCATGTTGTACGAAATAGTTCTTTGATAAGCACTGCACAACTGCTCTTCCCTGACCCAACCAAGCCCAGGAGATCTTCAGCAGGCACTTTCAAGTGAGGACGGCTCTTCTCACTCGGACCACAATGCCTTGCGCCTGCGTGGAGAGAGGGCCGAGGCGGCATTTTGCTGAACTGCAGACGCTTGCACAATACGGCGCGCTTCACTCACTCGTCAGGGTGAGCGAAAAAATGTGTGCATATGCGTTTCTGATAAAACGAAATCGCAAATAACAGATGCGTAAACTACTGCAGCATCTTCGAATGCATCACATTCATAGTTGACGCCACGGACGCCGGTGGAGAGAAAGCTGCGGAAACTAAGACGGTTCCTGTGCATGTATTCGAAACAGCGTGCACGATCAAGGCGACACCAAAGTGAGCTCAGACAATGTAACATACAGCCACAAGATCAAGAAGACTCCGCAAGAACTTCGATGACGCGATGGAATTGGCTGAAAATGTTCGTTGCCGACTGCAAGCCGACTACATTCCTCCCCATAGAGGCAACGTCGTAATGAGCGATCAAGGATCTACGTGAAACAGCAAAAGAACATGCAATGAAGGCGAGTGCGCCGTCGAGTTGCGTCCGCGCAGAGCAGTTCCACTGGAGAGGGGAACGCCACTCGAGGTGTCGAAGCGCGCCGAAAAAACCAGAGAGGCGCATCGAGAAATGGGGCACGTGGCGCAGAAGACGACAACGAGAAGAACGAACAAAGCCACGGGGTTAATGCTCTCGGTCACAATGGCCGTTGTTGCGACCGGGGTTTCCAGACACCGGAGGTCCGGGATGAAGTTGTCGAGGCAGGAGGAAGAGAGACTTGAAGAGGGTTTATTTACAATATATACATTGCGAACTCCCTACACGGTGAGCCCTCAAACGTGGCAGGCCTCTACATGACTCCTAACATAGCGCTCCATGGTGCTTGGTTCTACATGGTTCTGCTCGGTTCTGCTCTGTTCTGCCTGGTTCTCTTCTCGAAAAAAAGCACACCGAATGAGCCGTGGGGGCTCATTATAAAGGGTCTGTCCTCCCCAGATCCCTAGATCGGGGACCGCGTACAGAGGGCACCGTCCAACCACGGATCACACATTACCCGCGAGGGTGGCGAGCACGCACGGTCCACGTGAACGTTCAAAATTGAAGCGTGGTCACTGCACGGCCATGTGGCACGAACGTGGCTCCTCCTCGTCAAGGGGTGTCGCTGGGCGAGGGGTCTGAAGTTGATGACTGCATCCATCGAAAGGGCCGCCGTAAACAAGCTTCAAATGGTCGCCGAACGACTCGTTCAATTAGCGGGACGATTTCCGGCCGCCGCCGCCGCCGTCATCTTCCAAAGAAGAAGCTGCACTTGTGGTCTCCCGAACTGCTCACGGTGTCGTGGCGGCAAGACGCCGCACCCTCCGGCCAGGGGGGAACAATACATGGCGGACACAGGCCGCCAACCCGTTTGGCGACTAAAAAGGAACATCAAAAGGAACGCCGATCCATTGTCAGACCTGGCGCCGGTCCTAACAGTAGGCAGCCGGTCGTTCGGTTACTTGTTTGGAGATTAAAGGAGCGCCGCTCCCTCGTCAGCTCGGGCGCCGGTCACAACAGCTCGTCCGCCGGCGGGAGAAGCGACCTGAGGGTGACCAGCTGCACAGGTTGCCCGAAGTGTCGCTGTGTAGTGCTGGCTTCCAGGCCACTGCTGATGACGCTCAGCCAAGGACTCTTTCCCTCTCGTTCCTTGTGGCTCCCCTCTGGGAAAAGCATTCATACACACCACCACAGGCACGGGAGAGCACCCTGCCCGCACTGAGACACGTCGAGTCCGACAAATTATCCAAAAGCAACCTTACTTAAGCAGTATTACCAAACACAAAGCAGCAATCGGGACGTTTCTCTGAGGTTTCACCAAAACTCCTAATCCCGATCCGATAATAATCTTCCCATCAAACTGCTTTCAAGAAAACTAACTGTCAAGTGATGCGCTCACCGTGGCATACCCGAGTGCCTGCGTGAGTAATCCGCCGTAACCCACCAGGTATCATACTCATAAAATAAAGCATTTTACTTCACGCTATCTTTTAGTTCCCGAAATTTAGTGCCGCCAAAGCCAGTCGTCAATTCCTTTTGAGAAGACGAAAGCATAACTGCCGTGCTGTACCTGCATCAGGAACATCTTTATTATACATCCGCAAACGCACATCACAGTGCTCCTGCCTGGATGAGATACCACCTAACCGTTCCCTTGCTGTTGCCACTTTCACAAAGCATACATATAAACTCACGAGCTAGCTTTTCTTACACACCGGACACATGCGAACAAAACATTAAATGAACAACAAAAAAAGTTTCGCATGAATCCTGAAAACCTCGCAAGAATATCCTTGCGTCCGTGCGCTCACTCAAAATTCGTCTCTAACGTCGGTCCTACTTGACAAACGCCCCTAACGTGTCGTTATACGGCCGCAAAACGGTTACCTTTAAAACCAATACATACAAAGCTTAAAAAATAAACAGCATGGTACCTGCTACGTAAACGCTATCTAGTAGCAGAAGTACAGAACACATTACAAAAGGAAAACTGACCTAAACAGTCAAAACAGATATTCAAAACTAAAAATACAAATCCGCGGGAGAGCCTTCCGAAACGCTTACCGCTGTCACTTAATTTTGAGACGAACGCGCGGCGTCGCGTCCTGTGGGTCTTTCTAGGCGAACGGGAATTGGAACAATGGCAAAACCCATTCGCTTCGCCTCCGACCCCCGCAAAGCTCTGCGCTGACAACCTGCGTTCTTACTCTCGCTGAGTACCTCGCACTCCCGCAGTCCATCAAACATGCCGTCGACAGAGCGACGAAAGGGTCTGCCTTTCTACCCAACGTGCTTTTTTTTTTTTCGTTTTGTCCGGCGGCTCGGACGCATACAAACCAACTCAGGTGCCGATGACAAACGCCTAATTCTGTACGCTCTAATGCGTGTCACTATCCTTCCAATAGATCTATACAACGCATATAGGCTACCAAAATGATAGAGCGCTAACGAAAACAAAGTACAAACGAGTTATTTACAAAATCACAAAAACAAACAAAATGTTCCTTTCAACAGTCCCGAGTCGACGTTTTCTGAGAGGCTAACAGCTGTTCGCAACAACTCTGAGTCGAACTCGCGGTGGTCGCGCCCGGAACGATTTTCTCGAGAAGCGGGGTCTACAACACGCGTCAATCGCCCTGCTACCGAACCCCGCGACGTTCCTCGAAGCCGACTTGCTGTCGCTTCCTGCCCCTCGAAAACCACCGACTCTTTTGCCCCGCACCCCGTCCAATGCACCGCGAGAACAACGGAAGGGTCTCTTGCCCTTCGGCCACTTACGCACACAATGCGCTTCTCTTTTCTTTGTTCTCTGGCCGCTCGGACGCTTGCGATACGGCAACTTTCTTGAAATTTCGCTCCGCCATTTGAATACATTCCTCAAACGCGTCGCGATTTTTGCCTCGTCTTTACGGCGCTTTCTCCGTTTGTCACGCTTCTTCGTGCCGTCTACGGAGCCTTTCGCCAACCTCTGATGCTCGTCAGCACCCACTTGCTTGTTAGCTTTCCCGCGCGCACTGTCTGAATGATTGCCTAGCAATTCATCCTTCCAACACTGCCGCGTACGATGCGCTTTTCTTTTCCGGCGGTTCGGACGCATACGATACAGACCCGTCAGAGAAGACAACGGCACTTTTCTCGCGATGTCACTCCGCCGTTTGAAAACCTTACTCGAACGCGTTGTGCTCATCGCGAGCTTTGCCTTACTGTTGCCCTTCGGACGCTTTCTCCCCTGTGCACGCTTCTTTGCGCGGACCTGGGAGCCTTTCGTCCTACTCTGACGTTCTTCATCACCGATATGCTCCTCCGCCGTCTCGCGCGCCCAGTCCTGATGATCACTTATCAGTTCATCGCTAGACCGCGGCCGCGTAGATTGCGCTTTTCTTTTCCTCACTCTCCGGCCGCTTAGACGCATGCGATTCGAGCCAGTCAGAGAAGACAACGGGCCTTTTCTCGCGAATCCGCCACGCCGTTTGAAGGTCCTCGTCAAACGCGCCGCGCTGATCGCGAGCCTTGCCGCGCTTCTGTTTTTCGGACGCTTTCTCCGTTTGGCACATTCCTTGGTGCCAAACCTGGAGCCTTTCGTCCGCCTCTGATGCTCATCAACATGGTCTACAGGGCTGCAAGGTTCGATGGAACACTCTGTTAATCTTAACTCCGTTTCCACCACCACGGAACCCTCACACCCTGCTGCGACCGCGAGCTCTTTTCCCTCAGAATGGGTTAAAACCTGTTCCATTCCCTTACAGGCACTAGCCTTTTCTTCGGCCTCAAACGGCACCGCCGCTATATCTACAGATATCAGACATGTAGCCTCCGCTTCAGTTGTAAACGGCACCGCCGTTACATCGCACCGTTCGTGCGCTACATCTACAACTTTCTGACCTGTAGCCTTCTCTTCAACCTTAAACGGCACCGCCGCTACCTTGCACCGCTCGTGCGCTACATCTACGGATTGACCACTCTGCTGCAATGCCACCCCTCTACGCCGAATCCTATCTATCTCTTCGTCTAATTCCTGCATCCTTTTCATATGTTCTTCATGCCTGCGCTCAGCTTCCAATTCCTCCTGGCGCCATCTTTCCTTTCTTTGCGCCCTTTGTACTTCCATATGTTCTTCATGCCTGCGCTCAGCTTCCAATTCCTCCTGGCGCCATCTTTCCTTTCTTTGCGCCCTTTTTACTTCCTCCTCCTGGTCCAATAAGTACATATTCCCGAAGTGCTCGATTTCCTCATTGTCACTATTGCTTTCGAGAATCACTTCGCGGAGTTTAGAAGCAGGCATATCATCATTAAAATCTAGCTCCAGATCCCAACACAGGTTCAGCAGGTTCTCTCTCGTCAATCTCGTAAGATCCATGGCGACTACTTTGCTTTGGCTCAGCTGTGACAAAACACAAACCCACCAGCGTTTCAATTCTGGGTCTAGAGAAATTGAAGCCTGGCAAATCTCACAGCGGAGACCACAAGCTTAAGCACCCAAGTAGCACTACGTGGCCAACATCCCTCTCTACTTGTTTCCTGTTAATTTTCACTCCTGCTTTTTACAACATCCTAAAATTTAACCCGCAACGTACCCTTAGAAATTTTGAAACATTACCACTTGTTCCTATTGAATCATCTAAGCTTTCCTGCTTTAGCGTACTTGCTCAGATAATCATCCAGTGCTGCCTTGTGCTGAGATAACAACCACAGTGGCCAGGCAGTTGTTGGTTATATCTATCTTTTAACGAATCTAGGCTAAAAGACTCGATATATCTCAAGCACAAAGCCAGGCACTCACCCCATTACGTGCGGTGGTGGTACGCTGCTTCGATCCCGCCGAGTTCCAGGGCTTTCGGCTGGCCTCCGGTACATGTCGCTCTCCGTCGCAGACTCGTATCCCACCGCTGCCAACCAGTTGTTGCGACCGGGGTTTCCTGACACCGGAGGTCCGGGATGAAGTTGTCGAGGCAGGAGGAAGAGAGACTTGAAGAGGGTTTATTTACAATATATACATTGCGAACTCCCTACACGGTGAGCCCTCAAACGTGGCAGGCCTCTACATGACTCCTAACATAGCGCTCCATGGTGCTTGGTTCTACATGGTTCTGCTCGGTTCTGCTCTGTTCTGCCTGGTTCTCTTCTCGAAAAAAAGCACACCGAATGAGCCGTGGGGGCTCATTATAAAGGGTCTGTCCTCCCCAGATCCCTAGATCGGGGACCGCGTACAGAGGGCACCGTCCAACCACGGATCACACATTACCCGCGAGGGTGGCGAGCACGCACGGTCCACGTGAACGTTCAAAATTGAAGCGTGGTCACTGCACGGCCATGTGGCACGAACGTGGCTCCTCCTCGTCAAGGGGTGTCGCTGGGCGAGGGGTCTGAAGTTGATGACTGCATCCATCGAAAGGGCCGCCGTAAACAAGCTTCAAATGGTCGCCGAACGACTCGTTCAATTAGCGGGACGATTTCCGGCCGCCGCCGCCGCCGTCATCTTCCAAAGAAGAAGCTGCACTTGTGGTCTCCCGAACTGCTCACGGTGTCGTGGCGGCAAGACGCCGCACCCTCCGGCCAGGGGGGAACAATACATGGCGGACACAGGCCGCCAACCCGTTTGGCGACTAAAAAGGAACATCAAAAGGAACGCCGATCCATTGTCAGACCTGGCGCCGGTCCTAACAGTAGGCAGCCGGTCGTTCGGTTACTTGTTTGGAGATTAAAGGAGCGCCGCTCCCTCGTCAGCTCGGGCGCCGGTCACAACACCGTGCACTCGTGACCCCGAAGGAAGGAGAAGCGCCATTCACTCAGACACGGAGCCCATACAGCACGCGTCGGAAGATGCGATACGCTGGCAGCGTTGGATAAAACGGGTGGCACTCGGCGAGCACCAAAAGTCTGCCTGCATACACCCGTACGCAAGGTTCTGCGCGCAGTGTAAAGCTCCCGAGTCGTCACCACCCCTAAATTACGCGCCACAAAAGCACGCGGTACAGGTAGCATTTACGATGGGCGCTTGCTCACCCTTACAGTTCTTACTCGAGTTAAAAATAATATTAAAAACGGTCCTCGTATACCTTCGTAGCTTGATATAGCTAATATAGTCAAATAACTGCCCGACAACGCACTTTTGCTTCGGAGTAAAGGGGAGGAATCGGTGGTCGCAATGTCGCGTGCTCGTTTCATGAACGAAGCGAATAACGCGGTCTTGTGGATGGCAAGCAAACGTCGCTTGCTGTTGTCGATGGGTCGCGGTAGACTCCACGCGAGTCATTTCCGTCCGTTTTCGTTTCGTATCTTAACGAACTCATTCTGTGCTTCCTTGGATTAATTACACCCGTTGGCTTCACGTGGTTCGACGAATAACATGGACCAGGTATTTCCATACTTGTTGAACGTCATTTGTAAGGAAAGTTGCCTCGAAAACGTTGTCGGACGCGACATGCTGGCCACGTGAGAATTTGAGGTGACAAAAAAAATGCTCAGTGCTGTCGAGGGAGCGCGACTGTTCGTTAGGTTAGCCGTGGTCAGCAAAACATCGTGCCTGGAAACGGGGCGTTACGGCGTACATCAGACCATGCACGCGTTACATACAGCGGTAACGTCGAGGCAAGTACGCTGCACAGGAAGGCCGGGACTACGATGTAAGAATAGACCATTGCCCGGACAGAGTAAATGTCGCCTTCAACCGCCACAGGGCGATGCGCATTATCGCTGGCATTGCAGCGCCATCGAGTGGCGGCCACCACGCAACGAGCCATTCTTCGGTGTTTCTGCAATCGGACGCGTGAGGGGGCACGTACACAAAACGCGTTGTAACGGTCTTCGTTACGAGGCAGAGAACGCCAAGAAGTTAGGAGAAACGAATGGGCGCCAAACAAAACGTCGTTCAAGACGCGGCAACAAAGAAGCTTGGGCAATGGAGGAGAGAAAACGCATCTGTCGACATCGAGGCACATTCGAAATACGTTCAAGAAGGGAGATGGAAAAAAAAAAGGAAAGGGGTTCCGAAGAAGAATGCCGGCAGCGAACGTCGCCAAAAGCACGTGTGATCGCCTGGGAAGTCGTTGGAGCGAGCGGTCGTCTCGCATTCGGACGTCCCCCTAGGGGACGGGCAACGAGGAGGGGAAAAGGCGTCTACTAATGCGGTGACAAATAAGCGCGTCCAAATGCGCACGCGGGGCGAGAATTCGGGCTCCACGAAAGAAAGTTGTGCACAGAGCCATCGTGCAATGGGCCGACGTCTATGAAGGCGGTGCGAGACGTTGCGTATACAAACAAGGCAGTCGCCGCGGTCGGCCGGAGCGCGTTCGGCGAAACAATGCGGCCACGCAGGCAACTATGAACAAAGGCCACTTAGCACGCGACCAGTCTTGCGCGCCGCTTGTTTGACCGCGTGTACACATGGGTACAATTCGCAGTGTACATAACAAAAGGATGCAAGCGGGCTTCTCTCACGTCATACGCTACCATTATAGTTTTTTCTAACTTTTATACGGCGCCCACGGAAAACTGAATTGCTCTCACGGAATGTACTACGACAACTATTCATTTATTGCGTTCCATGCCAGATGAGAAAATAAGGGCCGAACCTCGTAAGTGCGAAAATGCACGCGACAGCGACGAACGACGCGACGTAGATCGTCTTCGCGCGATCAGTCGCTAGCGCAGGCAAACCTCATTCACGCGACGGCTTCGGCGAGCGAATTCCACTGTTGCTGGCATGAGGCCGTCCACTCGCACCAAGAAAACCGCGTAGCGAGCGGTATGCAATTTAAAAATAAGATATATTGTTGTGTAATGAAACGGAAAGTGTTTATTATTACTTTGCAGCACTTTTTTATATGCACATGCGTAATAAACATTGCGTTATTTCTTGTTGCGCGTACGTGACTCGGGCAGGGTCACGTGCACCTATGCAGTCTGTCTTTTCCGGTTTTTCGCTATTGGCTGCTTGAGCCCAGCACTTCCGGGCGATGAGCGACGGTTTCCAAATCTGGAGAACCGAGCGATCGCGCGAAAACGAGCAAGCAACACGTCGCGCGACCGCCCTGTTTCGTCGCTCATAGCGTCGCTCGTCGCTGTCGCGTGCATTTTCGCGCTTATGAGGTTTGCTCTCAATGCGCCATGAAAGAAACGAGAGAGAGCACAGGCTGAGGAACAGACGCGATGAGCGGAGTTTCTGAAGCATCTTGTGGCAAACTTCCTTGAGGTTCTCGTTTTTCTTCTTGAGTGAGTTATCACGAATACTTCCGACGTCACTGCTGTTTTGTCATCGGCCGAGGCCGCCCTCCGAAAGATGGCGACCTGCGCCATCGAGGCAGCTTTCCTGCAGATAAACGCGGGTTCGGATCGAATAACCCCGTTTTTCGGGATACTTCGGTAGAGAACCAAAACAATCATGTATACGCAAGAAGTTAAGGGAACTTTTTACCGTGCCTCGCTGCTCCTCTGTTTTTTATCGCAATTTATCAATAAAAAGCGTAGCATCCGAAGTGTCGAACCTTGCAGCGCTTTCTCTGGAAAGTGTGCAGGAATTGTTAACACAAAATCTTACGATCTGCGTTAGGTCTCCTTTTTGCGGTGGGATGAATGCCCACAACACTGGTCGGTGGAGGCGATGACAATTGTACTACCGGTGAAAGTCCAAAACCGAAACCACACGCAATTTTTCAGGCTTCTTCAAGTTTTGTTTATTAACCGAACAAGTATTTTATTGGTCGTTCAATGCACGCGCACACTTTTCTGTTGCTCTTATGAGCGGCGGCGTACGCCGTACTCGAGTTTATGCGCCGTTCGCAGGCAGGCAAGCGAACAGGCGTCGCAGGCAGAGCCACCTGGCGCCTCTTTGAACGCGAGCGAAAAAAGAAAGCAAAAATGAGCCTCGGGCACAATCTAAGGCTACCTTGATATATGCAGTTTCCAGTTATGCATGTTTGTTTTTAAGCAAAAAGAGCAAACCTGCGGGGATTCTTTGTCCTGGCACTAGATTGACCACATCGCTGTTCGGTGACTCCTTGCGGTCATCTTTTGTCGACTTTCAACATCGAGCTAATATTACAATTCCTTTCTTATATGGGAGAAAAACATACTCGTTGCCACCGATGTAGTGAAGGATCTTATCATTTGCGTCACAATCAGCAAAACGATTCCGAGCGGTAGACAGTCCATTTAACAGCACTGCCTCTTCACTCTGCTAAGCATAGTTATCGCTGCTCGTGCAAGAGACGCCCTCGTCAGCGAGACCCGTGCGCCTTGGAAAGACTATACTGGCGATCAATCAGCCCTGAAAGAGAAGACACGTCTTTCAGACAACGCGTGTCGCACTAGTGTATGCACTCGCGCACGCCTGGAAGCCGGATACGCACACGGTTCTCGACGGCAACCAGTGACTATAGCGTGCATACTTACATGTCCCCAGCTCGAGTTTCTGCACTCGTGATGAAGCACACTGCAGTGTGCTTAGATGCGAAGAGCACGTATCGGGCAAACTGAATTGTGCGAACATGCGTTTCTGCAGAGAATGACAGGATGGATATACCGTAAAGGCTTGTTAATTCAGATTTCACAGGACAGGAACTACTGCCCGAATGAGCCAAATTATCGAAAGTAGGGAGGGAATAAACAGTGTCCGTGACATCAATTCCCTTTCATTTTCTTGATCGAATATCTAAATCAGGTAGTTATTTTGCGAAAGAGCAGTGGCGCAATTTGGTTCATTCGCGACTTTCTTCACAACGAGTGCGAGGTTCACTGCTCATGACTTCCGTGAGTTATCAACTCGAAACGTGTTCTCAACCAACCACGCTATTATAAGAAGGCCCCCGGCATAATTGTGGTTCTACGCGAACGCAGTTTCTTATTATCATTTTTGCATCGCATTGCACACTTGCGAACTTCACGCTCGGCAAGCTCCGAATAACCTGTGAAAAAACGACAATTTGGCGTAATTCGTCTCGTTAATTCACAAGCTTTTACTGCATTTAGAATGGCGGAAGAGTTGCGGGTTCGATCCAGACTGCTGCGGCCGTGTTTTCAATGGAGGCGAAACGACGGAGGCTCGTGTCCATGCACGTTAGAGGATGCCATGCGATCGAAACTATACGGCGTCTCCCATCGCCCGCAGTTGCTTTTGGACGTCGCTCTATGAGCCAATCAGGTATACACACTTGAGCCCGTACAGCTATAGTAGCTTCCAGAAGGTCCAATCGCAAGTGTGCCTGCTTTCCACGCACGCATCGTGCCGCGGCTCGATGTCGCACGTGACTCGCTACATCCGACGCCTCCCTCCGACTTCGAGCGCACGCAGAAGTGCACCTTGCCGTACAGAGTCGGCGCACAAGCCGTCCGCGATACCAAGACAAGCACAGCACGCGCCTCGATGATCGCTGGCCCCCCGAAGAGCGGAAAAGGACGCCCATGGCGAAACACGGCCCTCGCCTTGTATATATATACGGCCGGCCAGCAAGGCCTGCGCGCCGTCCACGCGGCACTCTCGGGTCGGCTTTTCGAAACCACCTCGCTCGCATCGAGGGCACGTCCGGTCGTTACGGCTGCTGTGCGGGTCGGACGACGCTCGTCCAGGCCCACGCAATGACTCAGAGAACGTTTCTGCTACGTGACGCTCGCAGAAGGTGCGCGTCTCGCATCGGCGAAAGAAACGGGGGCGCCTGCAGGCGGTCGTGTGCGCTGACATTGAAGCTGAGAAGACGCTGGTCGGAGTTTGCGCAACGACGACCCTCGATCGAAAGGAATCGGTTAGCACCCAGCTCGGCTCTCACTGTACAGCTGCTCACGAGAGTTCCTTGGCAGCAACTTTGCATGCGCAAACGCTTCTTTTTCTCTGCAAATGAGTTTATGCTCCGTCTACGCATGATGTCCGAATTAGTGCGCGTGTTCTCAGAGAGATTCTATCGCGCAGCAGTTGCGCCGACAGATAAGCTCCATCTCGACGTGTGCTTCGGTGGATCTACGGCCTCCCCCTCCCCCTTCGACGCAAAAATTTTGGTCTGTCTGTCTGTTTGTCCACCCTTAGCGGTACCGGGTATTCGAAGCAGCACCAGCCGATACCACAAACAGCCCATCCCATCCACAGACCCAGCATTGTTGCTCAAGATTCAGCATTAAAAAACAATTATTGCGCATATCTAAGACACCATTACAACACATATATATTCTGTATGTGCGTCTTTTACTAGAAAAGGCACACATAAGTAATTATATGGACGGTAGCATTTATCACGCTGCGCTGACCATGAAACGCTTGACCGAAAAGGCAAGGGTTCCCAACGCTTTGCTAAGACGACACGGTGGTGACACCTACCGGTTGCCTTGCGTTCTTTACCTTATCACCTCTGAGACGGGCGCGCGCACGCCCGTCTCAGAGTCACGCCCTTCGTTTTCCAAGATAACTGCCAGATAGCGCTCATGTCTCTCGTGTGACTTGACTTGATGCGCTCGTTCGCCTCCACTGCACGCTCGACGACTCACTCTAGTACAGCACCTCCAGAATATCATTCACCGATTTTCTTGCGCAGAACATCAAATAAATGTTTTGTTTACTCTCTCCAGATGCAGGACTACCGTCTTTCGACGACATTTGCAGACTAACATGCCAATTTTTTTCTTGCCACGCAGTTTCACATATCAGCGAGCACCTGTTCCGTCCAATACACCTGTTCCGTCCAATATCGCTGGTTTCGCCACTGCAGCAACGGTGGTTCCTCGCCAGAAATACCTGCGCAGACGCTTCACGAGGGAATGCAACCGGACACGACAAGATCGATGCTGTTCGTGATGGGAAGCGTTTCTTTTCGTTCGATCGCTGTATACTTCCATTATGGCTCGAGCAGCCCTCGACGTCGACCTGCAGCGCTCTGCAGGCGGTCAAGCGCGAAGGGTGCCACCTCTCCCACACCGGCCCTTGGATTAGGCGGCTGCACGGGCGCGCAAAGGGAGCGCCGCTGTTTCGCCGTCACGGACCAGCGCGGTCTGCCCGCCAAGTGGCCTCGATATTACGGCGCAGAGAGGCAGATGGACGCCGCCGGTGAAGGAGGCGAAACTGCGGAAGCTCTCCGGCGTCGACACGAGGAAAGAGAGAACGGAGTTGTTGACCTTTAGTCAGAAAGAATGAAAGTACGTTCCGAGTGCGCCACGCAAGCCAGTGCGAAACCCATCGTAAACGACAACGCACTTGTCGTGTAGCTCACAAACTCTCTGCAGCTTTATACCACAGTTACACGTGTACGCTATAACCTCAGCTCCCTCAAACCATATAGTTCCATCCACAAGACGGCGGCTCAGACGGTGCGAAGTCACCAAGCAGGCTCAGCAGCACGGCGACTCAGCCTGCGCAACAGCTCCTTCATCATATATACAGGGTGTCCCACGTAACCTAGAGCCAAGAATTTGAAAGTGAAAGGCACTAAGGAGGCGAATTGAACCAAACGCAAACTACTCGCACTAGCCTATAGGTACTCAGGCTATTTTTATTCCTCCCCACACTAATTAATTATTAATTATTCTTTACCTATGTTTAATTATGAGCTGTAAACCCTAAATATGAACACTGAGATGTAGAGCATTTTCAAAGACCGCCCACTAAATTGTTTCCGGTACGATACGTCTCACGTTGTAGAGAAAGCCCGCGAAACGTGAAAAGAAGCCGTGTGACGGACCGCGAGTGCAGTGCTATAGTGCTGCTATAGGCTTTTTATACAACGCGGAAAAAAATAACAGCGCTAGACGTATCGTACAGAAAACAATTTATATATATATATATATATATATATATATATATATATATATATATATATATATATATATATATATATATATATATATACGACATGGCGCCTGTAGCAAAACAAAATGTCATGAGTTTCAATATCTTCGGAAAGCCGACAGTGGCAAAACCCCGAATACGGGTGTGAAAGAAAACTTCAAAAGCTCGGTGGACGTTGCAGACGAAATGTAATGTATTCACACATCACTGCGTCCAGTTCAATACGGTTTTAATGCGCGACGCTAAGCCCGAAGCTAACTAACACTAGGCGTTCGAGATTTATTTTCATTACTCAAAAGATTGAACCACCGGGGCCTGCGATTTCAACACAATACATATTTAAGTAAAAACTCACAATACGTTCCTTCTAGGCGGTGCACAGGCAAACTCACGCTGTTGCTTTATATAAGGTTATATAAGTATACACCAAGTGAGAGTGTCGCCTCGTAACAGACACTAAATTCGTACAAATAAGATACGTGAGCAAGTATCCTGTGGGAACATTCAAGATGTGCTGGGTAATTAATGACGGCAGTGCCATTCGAGTCGCCGTTGGCGTCTCACAGCGAACACGATCGCCGGGCTGCACAGGGAAAACAGGGCCACGGCCAAAGTAGGCGCGCGAGCCGTTAATGCTACACACGGGGCCTCGCAACGAGGCGTGCGACACCGCAACGCTTGAACGGCGCTGCCCTGACGGTCACGAATGCATCGACGACGCACTCTTCCGGTGCCTGGAAGGCGCCCCGTAGCGCGACGCCCTATAAGGAGGTACTCTATATGCTACGCTAGCGTACACAGCAACTCTACTACGACGCCCCGGACGCCGCCTCGTCACGTGACTGCGAATGAGCCGGTAAAAGCCACCTGAGCGACAAGCCCTTGCCGCCAAGAAACGCGGCGCACCGCCTCGTTCGTCGAAAGCGCCTGTCCGTAAACGTTACGAGCGCCCAGTGCGAACGTGGTCGCTGGCACTTCGAGTGGTTGATGTGTGCGGACCTACGCACTCCATACTTGTCAACAGCTGTAGGTGCCGTCGACATACTGAGGCGCTTGTAACGACCTCGCGTTGCGTAAGTCGCGCCCAGCTCAAAGCTCACCAACGTCCTCTATGGTCACACGACCACTGACACAGCAGCTGCCTCCGAGCGCAGCGCTTTGAGCTGGGAGGAGCCGCGACGTCCCTACAAGAGCCTCGCTATGTCCACGGCACTTATTGCTGCTCACAAACATGGAATAGGTCTATAGACCCTGTATTTTTTTACATACGATTCCTTAAATGCCTTCGTTACCATATTGGCGTTCATTCGGGAGAGCAATCATCCCGTCTATGTGTGCTCTCTCGTGTGCGCGTGTGTCTGGTAGCACGTTTCTTTTCCAAAACACTTCCGGTCGAGCATCCCATTTTACGAATACTCTGAAACATTCTTTAAAAATAGCATAAAACAAAAATCAATGAATAAACAGATTGATCGGATGGACCAAAACGAAATGTACCGCTGTAGCAGACATGTTCCAAAGCGTCGTCATGGTCATGCATGTCCTTCGCAAGGCTGGTCTCGCCTCTGGGCTGTTGTTAACATGCGTGACCCCTCCAATCCCACCCCTCAAAACTGCAGTGCCGAAGCTATGCCCGTGCTGTAGCCCAGAAAGGGGGTGATCCATCTCACCCTGAAAGCACGTTTTCGTAAAACGTGACAGCGAGTAATTGACAATGCAAGCAGGTTCCGCTGCATAAAAACCAGTGTTACGCGAAATAAACGTAATGACATTACATTCTACGAACACATCACGCGTTTACTGTTTGCCCCCTAATGAACATATTCTGAGCAAATGAATCTCCCCGAAGCTTACCAACAAATGTTTTTATCGTGATGTCTTTATTCGCGTCTGCATGCAACCGAGTCAAACAGAAAGACGGCGGTAGAAGGATGCGCACACCAGAGCTGCATTATATTGTTAGATCTAGAAACGGCAAACACTGAAGGCATTGTACTCGATGTCATTAAAGAACAAAAAAATGTTTCTCGAATAACAATAGCAACACTGTGTCCTAAATGAATCCATAGGACGGCTGCTACTCAGAGAAGGACAGCCTTACCCCAAACTCGCGTGCCGCTGTACAGACACAAGCGTTTATCTCTCGGTATTGCGCAATGTGAAGCGGTAACAATAAATGCACGATATCTTGGCGCGTGTTTTTCCAGATGGCGGAGCAAATAGGCGGACGGAAGACGCAACGAAAGTGTGCTTGTCGTTCAGACGCGCGTGAAAGAACGAGGACTCCGTAATTTACCGGAAACAGTGCGCATTTGGGAAAGAGACCGGAAGGCGCGAACAACAAAAAAGAAACGATGCTCATGATTGGCCACGCACATTTCCGCCATCTGCTCATCTCTCTTCGCAAAACCAATAAAGAAATGTCACAAACACCCACATTCAATCATCAAAAGAGCACATTAAAAGGATCGAAATCATTGAACATGGCAAATATAAAACGTGTGCCTTTATTTATATAAAAAGTGACCTCGCCACAAATCTCACCTCTGAGACGGGCGCGCACGCCTGTCTCAGAGCCACGTGCTTCGTTTCCAAGATAACTGCCAGGTAGCGCTCATGTCTCACGTGTGACGTGACTTGATGCGCTCGTTCGCCTCCGCTGCACGCTCGAGGACTCACTCTGGCGGAGCGCCTGCAGAATACCATTCACCGATTTTCTTGCACAGAACATTAAATAAACGTTTCGTTTACTCTCTTCTGATGCAAGACTATTGTCTTTCGACGACATTTGCATATTAACATGCAGATACGGGGCCAATTTTTTTCTATTGGTGCCTTTCCTTCTGTATCTCTTCGCCTTCGTGTTTATCTTCAATGATCTTTATACCTCCTTTTCTATGGCGTGCTGTACTCTATCATCGCCATCCCTCTTGCTGCAATATATGTATACTGTGCTAGGCTATGCTACTGGCTCCTAGCGTGTGTGGATAGCCGAGCACAAGAGCCAGGGCCCACCTCGCATGACTCTTTTGTCCGTCGTCCCGCTTGCGAGCGCTGCACGAAATACATCAACGTCATCACGAACTAAGCTGACACTCTTAATAATTATGGTCGAGTGACACTCAGTTTCGGATCGTGAGTTCAAATACCGCCTTGAGGGCAATTTTTTTCGCCGCAATTCTCTCTCTCTCTCAACAGAGTTATTACATCCCACGCCATGCCATAGAAATTGGCGCGCGTGTTCTGGGATCGAATTACAAGATAACGACGATGAAGCAGAAGGCGCACCCGGAATAGCGTCATTGCTCGGCGCCTTAAAAAGATCTGCTAATCAAATGTGCAGACGCAACGTAATGCAGCGAAGTAGGCAGATAAGCGAAGCCAGGCATGAAATGATCGCAGTTACAGTGAACAATGAATGGACGCCACATGGAGCGCGATACGGAAAGCGAAAAGAATTCGGTTATGCCAGTTTCGCTTGCACCCCCCACCTCGCATGCAGCAGCAACGTGTCCGGCGTTCAGGTCAGCCGATGCGACAGCTGGCCCGCACACAGCCTGGACGCAAGGCAGGCAGCGAAAGTGGCGTCCATTTCGAGAGAGCACCGCAATAAATAAATGAAGCATGTGGGTCACCTTGGACGAACGGCGAGGGGACGACCGAGTGCGGGAAATAAAAGAAAAAGAACTGCCCAAACCGTTGCACCAATGCGACTTAAGAGTCCAACGATCCCCTCGCCCTCCCCACCCCCTTCCCCCTCGACAAAAGCGAGCCGCGAGGTTTCGCATTCAAGTGACGAAGTGACCCGCGACACCTCGGGTCACGCTGGGCTTTTCGACCAAAATGAGCCGGCAATGGGGGCAGGGAAACACAGCAAATATTTGCAGGTTATGCATACGCAAAACCTCTTAGTTATGGTGCGTCCTCTTTAGCGGCAATGACAAAGCGAATGAGCGCGTGTTAACGGTGTCAGCGGCATGCAAGGGCGATGCGTGAAACGAAAGCACGAAGCGTTATTTGGGAGTTCACGCGGAATCTGTCCCAAGAAAGAAACAGGGGCACTCGCTGAGCATACCATGCAGCCATGTCCCAAGATGCCCACCGGCCGAAATGATTCCCGTGCTGCGAGCATGGACATGTATGCATGTTGAATGAAGAAATTTTCACGGCGTCCGAACAGCCGCAGGAGACGCTTCCGCTGCGCGAGAGAACCGACTACACGGCATGCAGCGTGAGACACGAGGAACGCAGAACGTCACTTATTGCAGAGACGGGACTGCCATATAAGAGAGTCACTGGTGGCTACCTTAAGTCAAATCGGTCAACTTGAGGGGCCCATGGCAACCTCAAATTATAAAAGGCGATATGGGAAACATTTGGCGATTTTGAGCTAAGGTATCGACTGAGTTCTATATTCTGTCTTCAAAACGAGTCGGCCACAAGACTTTCTCGATTTTGTAGTTTTCGACTCACGCGCATTTCAGTACGTCTGTCCTGTTTCACGTGTGTACCTCCTCGATATACCAACATCCTGGAGGCACTGGCGCTCTGGTGCATCCTCCAGCAACCTACCAGCACAATTTAAGTCAGCGGACTTTGTCGCCTGCCACGAGGTGGTGGTGTGTACTAAGTTCTTTAGGGGCTTCAAGAGCTTTAGGCTTCTTTAAAGCTTGGCTTCTGAAGTGGCTACGTGACGGTCAGGCCGCGTGTTCCCACCACAGCTCCAACTATCCTGAACAATTGTTGAGCCGTACTGCCCCTAATTTGGTATCTAGAGTATAAATTTGTTATTACCACTCCTTTGGGGGCGAAGCTCACTAAGCCGTGGGTCGCGCGTCTGCGATGTATATAGTAGTAGTGCGTTGTAGTAGTAGGTAGCCACCTCTACGGCCAGACTGTGTGTGGCACGCACTCATTTGAATTGAGAAAAAAACCCAGACACGTTAATCATGAATAGAAAGATAGTTGTTTCTAATAAATAACCTACAGAGAAGAGTATCAGTGACTTAATCTGCAATGAAATTTGCCTTGAATTTCACGCTTCCCGAAAAAAACAAAACTTGTATCAGAACGACGCACATCGAGCACTATATATATGGTTGCCACGTTGAACTCGGCGGGCGTAACCTCCTTGCTTTAAGCACGGTTTAGCGAGTGTTAGGCCACAGTTCCATGAACTAGAGGCGGCGAAAGGGGGGGGGGGGGACTTGACACGATGCGCAGGCCGTCTTGCGGCCTGCGCTTTGTGTGCGGCTCTTCTATTCTAGTCCGGCCGTGCCACTATCGTTAGTCCTAGGAATGTCCGCTGGATGGCGGTACTTCTATATGATGAATATATCACGAAAAGATGCGAGATGGCGGTACATGCAGTGTTCACTAGGTGGGCGGACGGATGAACACAGACAGACACACGAACAGATGGGCGAACAGATGCACGGACGAACGGCAGCACAGACGGACTGACGGATGCTTCTCCCCACTCTTCATCATGCACTCCGTGGATATGCTGACTTTTTTGGGCTGACCAAAAAATCGGCTTCCTTGAACAGCCTTCAGAGCTGCCCTGAGGCGAATGTGCAGCGCATGCATGACCACACAAAAAACATGATGCGGGAATTGCGACGGTTACGCAGAACTTTGGAAATTATTACTGTTGTTTCGTAATTACACTCGATTATCAAACACATGATTCCTCTGCAATGAAATTCTCTGAATTTGCAGGAAGAGTACCCAAGTGTTCCCTCTTGTGTTGAAGTGTCTCGTTCTCCCTCTTTACGCTACAACTGAAACCATCACATACTTTTCTTATGAGGCACTAGCATTCAAGGACGCTGCAAGTGCACGCGTGCCCTATACCAGTGCTCCCGTGGTGAAGCGGGTGATGCGCGACTGGCATCAAAAAACGTCAATATAGTTCAGGGGTTACGGTTGGTACAGTACTACGCCGTGCTATACACAATTAGCAACATTCATTACTGGGCACGCCACACATATGTAGAGTGGCAAACGTTTTGGCCAAATTTGTATAAAAAAATGGCGACTTTCCGCTCGTCGTTTGGCGAATTTCACTCGAAAGTCAGATGCAACGCTGGCCAACGGTGAGCCGAGGGCCCCAGCGGGTCTTTCCCGGCTAGTCCTTCCGGAGCACATTAAAGTTATCGTCTGTGTGTCTGTAAAGTCTGTCTAGAGAGTAGCCTTTGAATTTAACGCAAGCTAATGAACTCTTTGTCCATTTGAGCAGCATGCATACTTTCGCCACGACATGCGTCGCCAGGTCTGACTTACCGTATGCCCAGTTTGTGCCGCACATGCGCTGCTGTCTTCCACCCGTCTTTTCAATAAACCAGCCATGCGCCTAGCCATATACATCACCAATGGAAAGACAGCGACATAGTGTTTCCCTACACCACCACACGAGCTTGTCCAATTTGGCCATGAGCGTGCTCGCGGTGCCGATCCATTGACAATCACCGGGAAAGTCACGCACACGTTTACGTGTATACACGTGGTGGACCAGCCCGAAATGACCACAGGAAGGCAAGAAATGCGGAGCTCACTCTTACCAACAATTTCCTCGACGGACACACGCAGTAGGGCTGACGTGAAGCTACAAAATCTCAAAACCTTTCACCACAAACGAAACCGAGCCGCTGTTGGCCACGAGGTGCAGCTACACACACAACAAGGAGTCTGAATTGACGTCACTGAAGGAGATGACACATCCCGTAGGTATTGATTGATATGTGGTGTTTAACGTCCCAAAACCACCATATGATTAACATCCCGTAGGTATGGAGAAGGCCGACAAAGTTTCACCATGTATAGTCAAGCACAATCAGCTCAGAATTAAAGAGAACTAGAACGTGTTCTCTATCTTTTTTGGCCCCGTAGAGTGCACATTTGTGCGAATTACAGTGATTCGAATCGAAGCGGCACGATAGTCATTTTATTCGTTAAAATATCCCGAGCCGAAACTTCTCTCCCTGATACGAAGAGTTCTGCAAACGCCGCCTTGGTCAAGTGACTATGGCGCCCGAGTGCTGGTGGGGGGATCAAATCCTGGCCGCGGCATTTTCGATGAAGGTGGAAGTGATTGATGCCCGTGTGCTCATATTTGGACGCAACCCCCGGGTGGTCAAAATTTCCGGAGACCTCCACGGTCTCTAGTAATACTATTACGGTTTTGGGGCGTTCAAAACCATCAATTATTATCATTATTATTATCTGGATTGTTCCCAATGCCGACATTCAATTACCAGAGAACATCACAAACCACCGATTTACTTCAGGACAAGATCGGCATAGCGGGTTAAAACAGCTCCTCCAAAAATGAAGGCAGATTTTTATTTATATTTTTTTGGGGGGGGGAGTACAACCAACTTTACGCGCGTTAGGGCGTGTGCCACTAAGCACATACAAAATGTAAATAATAATTACGAGAAGAGTGCATGTAATCTCAGACTTGGTTACGCCACTCAGCTCATCCAGAGTGAGCGCCCGAAGCAGCTGAGCTCCGTCCGAAGTTGAGGGAGAGTCCTGGTTCCGGGCGCTTCCCGCTGCAGTGCAGACTCGGCAGCCCGCGCTTTCTCTTCCTTGGCGAGCGACGGAAGGGGCGTTTGTGTGCGTGCCTCTGCGGCCCGCTCGGGCGAAACATGCACGCCGGAAGGAACGACACGGGAACGCACCCGTAGAGGATGCGGGGATCTCGCACGCCTCCCTACACGGAGTCGAGCTCCGCGGCGCTCATAGAGGACCACTAAAGTTACACACGGATATTCTCCTATTAGTACATTATGCTTGCACACTATACCGAAAGCACCACTCCAGCGGCCATAAATGCTCGGTAAGTGAAAAAAAAAAACGAGCAAAAATGAAGTTACCGAGACGATCACCGTGGCTTCATAAAATATGAATTAGTAGCGGTTACCAACGTTCTCGCCGCTATGATAGTAAAATATAGGCAGTAAAGGTAACCAAAAAATTAAAAAAACGCAATAATCATGATAATTTCTCCTCACGAACGACTTGTTTTTATAATGGTCTAATTTGCAAGCATCAACATTGTGATATATGATTCAGTAATTACAATCAGAATGTCATTAATAAGAACAGCACGCACACACAGCAACAGGGCTACGCGATGCTTTCTTCTTTCTTAGTTGTTATTCCATAATCTACACATACAGCGCCGGCGTGGCTTCGGGGTGGACAAGGCTACACGATATGTACGATTCACGAGTAGATCGAGGAATATTCATAGCCTCACCTCTAGGATATGCAGCCGGTGCCAGTGAGAAGCTAGGCTTTATAAAGAACACGTTATGCGCCTATACTTTCATGCCGTACAAATTTATTATGTGCACGAGGTAACATAGCGCAGGACTTCCATTCAAGCATATTAAATGAGAAAAAGAATAAGCCATGCCTATTTGACACAAGGTCACGTCAACATGTTCTGTTACACAAGACCCAAGACAGAGTGCTAAGCTTACTAATATCACCTCAATAAACTTCAAACGGATTCCCGTGCTAGTAAATAGGTAGTAAAGAGCTCGTAATAATAGCTTATAAGATTCGTTTATCACATACGTTAAAAGTGCATGGCAATATTTGTACCGGTTCGCAACGGGTATACATTAACCATTGCAGCTTTTAAATGTCAGCTAACATAAACTTAGTAACAAGTCACAACCAGTAACAAGTCAGCAGTTATTAATAGGCGAGAAGGCTAGTAACAGCTGCTGTTATCATTTGTTCACTGTTACAATCATTGTCCTATGTTTTTTTTTAGGAGTACAGAGCCTGATCGAAACGAAAAAGGGAGAGCGGTTGCAATCCGATTACGATAATGAACAGCATCATTATGGATGATCACAAGCATGGACCACAGAAACACCTAAAGCCGAGGGACGTGGTTCGCGCAATACGTAGCATCAAAGTGAACAAACATATCGAATTAGCGAGTCTCAATACAAATACTGCATAAATAAAATAATCAGTGTGTGCGTCGAATGCAATATTAAATTCCTCGACCCGAGGTTGACAAATGGGTCGCTGCCGTAGCACCACACTTTCCACTATAGGGGCGGCTCAGTTTCACTGAATAATTTATTGATATGTGGGGTTTAACGGCCAAAAACCGGAAATTTCGGCTCCGGAAATTTCGACCACCTGGGGTTCTTAACGTGCACCGAAATCTGAGCACACGGGCGTACAACATTTCCGCCTCCATCGGAAATGCAGCCGCCGCAGCCGGGATTCTATCCCGCGACCTGCGGGTCAGCAGTCGAATACCTTAGCCACTAGACCCCGCGGCGGGGCAGTTTCACTAAACAGCACGCACGCTTCACGAGGGGCAACGCCCCGTGTGCATTGTTGTATGCGTAAGCACGAGATTCGTATCTGTGAATTGCGCATTCACTCTGAGCAGTCGCTTCAGTTAGTTGTTCTCTCCACACAAACGGTACACGAGGTGAAACGAAACTAGCGGCCATTACAGCGCGATGCTCTCGTTCCTTTCCAGCGCTATTCGTTAGGACACTCGCCTACAGACACCACTCGCTATGACGAAACAGATCGCGCTTCCTATAGTGGAGGGAACTTTAGCATAAACGCAAGTATGGCGGTTCAACCATTCTGCTTCGCGCCTTCGAGTTAAAAAAAAAAAAAACACTGCGCTTGAAGTGCGCAACCATGAAACAAATTGCGCGGACTTAAAAGTGTGATAATCGAACATTTGCAAAACTAACAATAGAAAAAGTCACTAGTAAAACCACACTAACGTTTGAAGATATTAGCTAAGTCAATCAATTACGCGTAACGCCGTCCCCGAACCACCGCAGCAAGACGGTGAAGAGACCGTGCCGTGTTTGCGTTCGTGGAGCGGAATCGTTCGCCTTGAGTTCAGCACATAGTGCAGCCAGCAGTGTTCAATTGGGATACGCCGTGTCTGCAGTGTCCGAGCCCATAGCGTCTCACGTCATGGGTGAAAAAACTTGGCACAAGATATGGAAACATGACTGTTATGAAGTGGCACCCCGCACACACGTACGTTGCTCAGTCTTGGAATCCTTCCTGTTTTCGAGCGCATGAGCTCTGCCTTTCGGACTGTTTCGAACGATGGCACGGGTTTGAAATCACTTCCGGCAAACAGTATACCGTCCCGCGTCTGCTTCTTTTTTTATCCAACTTACTCCTCGAGCGGCAGTCAAATATCGCCCTAAAAAATCGCCATTGCGACGTAAGGCGTTTACGAGATATGAAAGAGCCGCACAGCTTGACTTAACCCCGTATTCTAGAACGTCCCTTCACTTGAGAAAGTCGACGGGAGCGCCATCTCTAAGAACGGCAAGTCACTGCATATCAAGAATAATCTGCTGACATTCTTGAGTAGCGCAGCGTCATTTTCAGCCGAGCAGTGGCGCACTGCTCAACTCTGTCGACTGAAGGGTGAAAGTCGAGTCGAGAAGCGTTTGTGAATTTAGTGTCGTCTGCTTCTCGGTGACGGCGGCGCATACGCAGAGATCGAATCCCAGAGTAGAACGGTGTAACGTGCTAACAAGCTGCAAGGCTTCGTATGATGTACGCCTGGAGTCTTGTGCACAGCAAACAACCTAAACATGCAACACTTACTTAGAGTGCGATTTCTGCAGAAAAACGACATGTTCGGCGTTCGTGAAAGCGAGGCGCCCCCAAAGTGGCGGTATAACACAATCACGGTCCCCACCGTAGGATGCAGGCTAATCGCCGCCACCTGCTGTGCATTGTTGTGGTCTGGGTCCTGTGGGTCTCGTCGTTGGTAGCTGGCTCCCATCGGACTCGTCCCTTATAGCGAGAAGCAATGCTTATATGGGAAAACAGAGAACAGACGTTTATTTACATTAGAGAGAGGTCAATAAGAAAGTTTAGATATATAGTGGCGTTCTTCGTACATGGCGAGTTCTCCACTCGAAAAAGCACACCGAATGAGCCGTGGGGGCTCATTATAAAGGGTCTGTCCTCCCCAGATCCCTAGATCGGGGACCGCGTACAGATGGCACCGTCCAATCACGGACCACACATTACCCGCGAGGGTGACGAGCACGCACGGTCCACGCGAACGTTCAAAACTGAAGCGTGGTCACCGCACGGCCATGTGGCACGAACGCGGCTCCCCCCCCGTCAAGGTGTGTCGCTGGGCGAGGGGTCTGGAGTTGATGACTGCATCCATCGAAAGGGCCGCCGTAAACAAGCTTCAAAGGGTGCCGAACGACTCGTTCAATTAGCGGGACGATTTCCCGGCCGCCGCCGCCGCCGTCATCTTCCAAAGAAGAAGCTGCACCGGTGGTCTCCCGAACTGCTCACGGCGCCGCGGCGGCAGGACGCCGCACCCTCCGGCCAGGTGGGAACAATACATGGCGGACACAGGCCGCCAACCCGTTTGGCGACTCAAAAGGAACATCAAAAGGAACGCCGATCCATGTCAGACCTGGCGCCGGTCCTAACAGCCTCTCCGCCGGGGAAAGAAGATCCCGAGGTGCAGTGGCCAGCAGGTACTGTGCAGCGGGATCTGTATTGCAGCTTGTCGGCTCTTCCTCTATTATTTTTGTCCCGAACACTGGATCCGATGATCATTGACCAAGAGGGCGTTGCTCGCAGGGATGAGGTGACCCCTCTCCACCATATTTTCCGCCCACACCAATGAGGAACTGCGGAAACTGCGCCGAAAGCACACCCACACACGAGCAAGCACACGGCAATTCCCTACTCAGAATCACCAGACTTAGATTCACCTGTGGAAGTCATTTCCTTCTACCTCAACTTTATTCCTGTGGCCCCCGCCGAGTCGCAACACCACATCAGCCACTTTTGAAGACATTAAACAAAAACACTTGACACATGTTGGATAAATACAGAAAACTAGTGGGCCTCAAATCGAGGATAGAAAGCAGAAAAATCGTTTTGAAGCCCTCGGGGTACTAGGGACAACGACTCAGACCATCTGCGTTGCGTTGAGTTTACCCTTCTTGTAATGGATATCAAAGGTGTATTGTTGAAGAGCTAAGCTCCAGCGCAAAAGACGGCCGTTTTTTCGATGACATGGACTGTAGCCATGTGAGGGGACAGTGGTCAGTCTCTATTGTGAACCTAGAACCGGCGATGTAGCAAGCTAGCTTCTGCACAGCCCAAACAACGCAGGCACATTCCTTTTCTGAGGCACTGTATGCTTCCTCACGAACAGAAAGCTTTCTACTGGCATACAGTACAGGGTGTTCCTGGTCGTTCTCTCCCTCTGACAAAGCACGACACCCATACCCCGGTCGCTGGCGTCACACTGAAGAATGAACGGCTTAGAGTAGTCAGGCGCGCTCAACACTGGCTGACTTTTTAGTGCCTTCTTTAGCGTAGAAAATGCATGTTCCTTGGCCCCATCCCATTTACGGTCTGGGTTCAGTCTTTCTAAGAGCGTCTGTCAAGGAACTTGCAATGTCAGAGTAACGCGGGATATACCTTTGATAATAACCGGCCCAATCCAAGAAACGACCGAATGTCTTTCTTGGTTCGTGGTTGGGGAAAGTTGTCTATTGCGGCAGCTTTACTTCTGACGGCCGGCGGTAGCCTTGGCCTATTACATGCCCTAGATAAGCTACCTCAGCGCGCCCCCATTGGCATTTCGCAACCTTCACTGTTAAGGCCGGCCTCACGCAGACGACATAGCACAGCTCGCAGTGTTTCATGTGGTCTATCCAGGAAGAAGAAAAAATAGCATATCATCTAGGTACGGGAGGGCAAAGTCCTCCATACCCTGTAACACTTTGTCCATTAGGCCAGAAAAGCAATAAGGGCATTCTTTAATCCAAAACTAAGGACCTTCGGCCGAAATGTTCCCATCGGGAAATAAACGCCGCAAGCCTACTAGCCCTTTCAGTTAGAGGCACCTGCCAGTATCCCCTGACTAAATCCAAAGTCGAGATGAAATTGGCACTGCTGACTTGCTCAAGCCTTTCCTCAATATGCGGAATTGGATAAGTTTGGTCCTTTGTAATCGAGTTGAGCCTCCGATAGTCAATACACGGTCGCGGCTCTTTCCCTGGGACCTCAACCAAGATCAGAGGCGAGGTGTAATCACTCTCTCCTGGCTCGATCACTCCTAGCTCGAGCATTCGGTTTATCTCCGCGGCCATTTTTCCCGTTGCCTCGGGGAAACGCGGTAAGCTTTAGAACGAATTGGTTCCGAAGATGTCAGCTCAATATCATGAACTAGGGCTTTGGTTCTGCCAGGTGTGTCTGAAAATGTTTCTTTAAAGTCAAACAATAGTTCCTTCAGTTCCGCTTTCTGATCTGGCTCCAACTCCGCCTGCTCTACCAGGTTACTAATAGTCTCGCCAATGTCTTTGTTTTCTGTTGTTAACTCCGGGAAATCAATAGGCATTTCTTCCGGTTGATTGAGCGACATGTTTACAACGGCATGCCTCTGCTGGTACGGTTTGAGCAGATTAGTGTGGTACACCTGTTGCGTTTTACGCCTTCCCAGTCCAGTAACCAAGTAATTTGTGTCTGACAATTTCTGAACTACCTCAACAGGTCCCTCCCACTGGACCTGAAGTTTATTCTTCAGTGAGGGTTTCAGTATCATCACTTTTTCCCCTACTCGAAAGCTTCGCGTCCGGGCTGTCTTGTCATAATAGCGCTTAGCGTTGTTTTGAGCTCTGCGCATTTCCTGCTCCGCTAGTTCTTGAGCTGCGTGAAGTCGGTCTAACAGCTCAAGCACGTATGCTACTACCGAAGGGTCGTCCGCCCGGCCCTCCCAAGATTCTCGAACAATGCGAAGTGGGGAGCGAAGAGCACGTCCGTAAACAAGCTCCGCAGGCGAAAACCCTGTTGATTCGTGAGGAGCGATCCGAAGCGCGAACATAGCTGCGGGCAAGCAAGCCTCCCAATCCTCTTTTTGCTCATAACAAAGGGCGCGTAGCAGCCGTTTCATGACTGAATGTACCTTTTCTACAGCATTTGACTGAGGGTGGTACACTGAACTGTGGATGATTTTAACGCCACACTTTTCTAGAAATGTCGAGTTAGTGCACTTGTAAAAACAGATCCCTGGTCGGACTGAATTTCTGCGGGGAAGCCTACACGTGCAAAGATAGATAAAAGCGCTTTAACTACCTCCTCCGAGCTGAGCTCCTTTAACGGTACTGCTTCCGGGAATTTCGTGGCCGGGCAGAGCACTGTGAGTATGTGCCGGTACCCGGACTGCGTTACAGGAAGTGGACCCACTGTGTCTATAACTAGCCTGCGAAACGGTTCTGTGATAATGGGGACCAGCTTCATAGGTGCTTTAGCCTTATCCCCTGGCTTGCCAACGCGTTGGCACGTGTCGCAGCTTCTTACAAATGCCTCCACCTCCCGAAAGCAGCCGGGCCAGTAAAACTCCCGTAACAAACATTCTTTTGTTTTTTTGATGCCGAGATGCCCTGACCACAAACCTCCGTGGACCAGGTGCAGCAGCTCCTTGCGGAAAGGATACGGTACGACTAGCTGATTAAACCGAACTCCTTTTCGACTCGTGTACTTTCTGTACAAGACGCCCCCTTCTTGGTGAACTGAATGTTTTGCTTAGCCACCCCTTCCTTCGCGTCTGGCGTTAAGTTACGGAGAGTGGAGTCATTTTCCTGTTCCACTATCAGTTCTGTAGGACTTACATTTAACAGCTTTATAGTGCATTCTACTTCTCGAGATGCCTCGGATTCATCCGGTTTCTTACATCTTTCTTTAGATATTGTGTTTTGAGGCTCCATTATAGGGCGGTCCAGTTTCGTGCCAGGTAAAGAAGGCTCTGCCGCTGAAGCTGTTTCGTCTGCCACCGGATCTTTACAAACTGTCTGAGCGGCGAGCTCCCTTGCTTTGGATCGAGTTAAGGCCTGTACGATACCCTCACTGAACCCAATTCCTTTTTGTCGCAGCAAGTACTCTGATTTATTTGAGAACAAATACGGGTATTGCACTGGGAGATGTGCCGAAACGGCAGCTTCAGTGTCTAGAACACCGAAAGGGCCTTCGATGCGGACTCTTGCTACTGGGAGACATGCACTGTTTGTCTCTACTGCTTGTCTTATCCACGCGCATTCTCCTGTAAACTGACTCTCCTCGACATAGGACGGGTGCACTACATCCATAGTGGCGGCCGAATCGCGGAGCACGCGGCACGGTTGGCCATTCACGACTAGGTCTCGGATGTATGGTTCTAGCAATTTCATGTTTTCGTCATTACTACAGAGTGACATTAACACAACTTTCGGGTTCTTACAACCCAAAGAAATATGCCCCGTCTGTTGGCAGTTATAGCAAACTATCGGCTTCTTGGCCTCGAACGCCTTTTTCTGTTGCCCTTCCGCCCTTTTCTCGGGTGCTTCTTCCTTTCTCTTGTTTTTCTCATCACCGCTTCCTTTGGAGTCTAAACCCTCCTTCGGCATATACCGACCCGACTTTGTCCATCGCGGAGGCTTGTCGGCCCGATATTTACTAATCTCCCTCCTAGGGACATCCTTGCCTTCGAGGGCACGGCGATTTACGTACTCCTCTGCGAGCTCTGCCGCTCTCGTGATAGTATCTACTCCTTGTCTATCCTGAACCCAGTACCTAATGTTTTCAGGTAGACGCCGAAAGAATTGTTCCAACGCAAAACACTGCCAGAGTCTTTTCCGCGTCGCCAAGCGCACCCTCCTCTCTAAGCCATTCCTCCAGATTTACCTTTAAGGTGTACGCAAACTCTGGGTATGACTCGTCTTTGGCTTTCTCGATCTCACGAAATTTTCGCCTGAACGCCTCCGCTGACAGTCTGTACTTTTTGAGCAGACTCGCTTTGACTCTGTCATAGTCGTCTGCGTCTTCTTTACCCATACGGGCTATAATGTCAGCTACTTCACACGGCAGCAGCGTAAGCAAGCGCTGGGGCCACGTGTTTTTAGCAAAATTTTCCCTCTCGCACGTGCGCTCAAAGTGCACCAGAAAAAGACCCATGTCCCCTCCTACCGCGTAGGATGGCATCAAATCTGTCATTCGGCGCTCTCTTTCTCGTGCCACTGCGCTAGCTCCGTTCATTGATTGAGCCTTTGCTAGTTCAATTTCTAGGCGTTTCATTTCCATACGATCGATACGTTCTCTTTCCTCTTTCTCCTCACGACGTCTCTGTTCCTCTTTTTCCTCCCGGAGCCTCTGCTCCTCTTTTTCCTCACGGAGCCTCTGCTCCTCTTTCCTTTGCGTAATAGCCTCCAAGCATTCGCTCAGCTCATCGTCATCTGCCCCGATCTTCTCGATGGCGTCAATGATCTCCTGCTTTCTTTTCGTCTCGGCAATTACCTGCCCAGCTCTCGGGCCAACTCTAACAACTCTGGCTTTTTTAGTCCCTTCAAATTCATGGCGGTCCTTGGTGCTGCTAACTCTTTTAACTAAACAACTTTGACGTACTATCAATACTTCCGTCAACCGTTACCAAATCACTGCTTTGTTTACAATCCTACGCAAAGCCTGGTGATATCTCAGCAAAGAAAAGCAGTGCACTCACCCTATGCAGTCATGAATTCGGACGCGTTCCTTCCCGTGTTGTCAGAGATGCCACGAAGCAGTTTTGTCCGACTCTAGGTCCTCCAGACAGCAGGTCTCAGCATTGCCTCCTGGTCGATGAGCTCGATCCCACCGCTGCCATCCAGTTGTTGTGGTCTGGGTCCTGTGGGTCTCGTCGTTGGTAGCTGGCTCCCATCGGACTCGTCCCTTATAGCGAGAAGCAATGCTTATATGGGAAAACAGAGAACAGACGTTTATTTACATTAGAGAGAGGTCAATAAGAAAGTTTAGATATATAGTGGCGTTCTTTTTTCGTACATGGCGAGTTCTCCACTCGAAAAAGCACCGAATGAGCCGTGGGGGCTCATTATAAAGGGTCTGTCCTCCCCAGATCCCTAGATCGGGACCGCGTACAGATGGCACCGTCCAATCACGGACCACACATTACCCGCGAGGGTGACGAGCACGCACGGTCCACGCGAACGTTCAAAACTGAAGCGTGGTCACCGCACGGCCATGTGGCACGAACGCGGCTCCCCCCCCCGTCAAGGTGTGTCGCTGGGCGAGGGTCTGGAGTTGATGACTGCATCCATCGAAAGGGCCGCCGTAAACAAGCTTCAAAGGGTGCCGAACGACTCGTTCAATTAGCGGGACGATTCCCGGCGCCGCCGCCGCCGTCATCTTCCAAAGAAGAAGCTGCACCGGTGGTCTCCCGAACTGCTCACGGCGCCGCGGCGGCAGGACGCCCGCACCCTCCGGCCAGGTGGGAAACAATACATGGCGGACACCGGCCGCCAACCCGTTTGGCGACTCAAAAGGAACATCAAAAGGAACGCCGATCCATTGTCAGACCTGTCGCCGGTCCTAACAGCAT